>OX376700.1:7203732-7228156 GCA_947389925.1 Coelopa pilipes
CTGACGTCATTCGCGAACAGCAGCATCATCAGCACGACCATCATCATCGTCATCATCATTAGCGCAATTATCGTCATCAGCTGGGGAGAAGAAGAAGAAGAAGCAGAAGCCGAGTCATCTCCGTCCACTGCGACAGCGGACGCAAATGACCTCAAAAGGCCAGCCGTGCGCGAGAAAGAGAGGGTGAATCGACTCAGAGTGACAAGAGCCGCTAGGGAGAAGGAGCGGCTGAATTACGTGTGAAGAAATTTAGTGAGAGCATCACGGCCATTCAGCGCGAAAAGCAAAAACACTACAAGAACAACAACAAAAGCATTGTCAGCATTGACGATCATTCAAGGAACATCCCAAGAACATTGAAATGAAAATGTTTAGCACCAGCGGCGGCGGCGGCGGCGGTGGCAGCGACAAGTGCAACAACAACAACAATGGTAATAATAACAACAACAGCAGCAGCAATAACAACAACACTAACCCAAATTCCGGCACGAAAAGTCGGCAAATTGACAAGAGCATGAGTCCCAAAGGGTCCGACATCGACATCGACGCCGCCTCCTCCGCCTCCACCGCTCTGGGGAATCCACATGGAAAGCTGACAGAAGCAACAACAACAATATTAACAACAAGAGAACCAATAACAACAAGAGAACCAATAGTAGCAACAACAATAACAACAACAACAAGAACAAACCTGACCTCGACGATCGGAGCAATTGAAACGACGACGACGACAACGACGGATTCCACCATGCTGGAGGAGTCGATGAGCGTGAAACCAAAAACAACAGCAACAACAATAACAACGGTAGATGAAATGACAAGAACAAAAACACAAAGAACAGAATTATCAACAACAAAAATACCACCAGCAACAACTTGTGCTAATCTAATCGGGAAAATGATAAACGACGCAAGCAACACGATCAAAACGATGGGGTCGGAGGCACCGAGACCGAGACCGCCGACGTCGCCACCGACATCGACAACGACAACGACAACAATCGTCGCCATAGCAGCGGCAGCGGCGCCGACGTCGACATCGACGTTGACGACTCATGAGGCTGTTGTTGTTGTTGGTGATTTCCCAGCCCACGCTGAAACGACTGACGCTGACGCTGACATGAGCATGGAGAGCTCGGCAATAAAAACAATAACAACAAAGTCAACTGAAACAAAAACAACAGCAAAATATCCTACAACAACAACAACAATAACACCGACACCGACTGCGATGATTCGAGCCCGAGAATCCATGAGCAAATTGACGACAACGACGTCAAAATCGACGTGGGGAGGCGGCGGCGGTGGCGACGGCGACGGCGACGGATCGTCAGAGACCCAACAACAACGACAACAACAACGATCACCAGCGCCAGTCACCACTACGACGGCGGCGGCGACGACGACAACGCCAACAACGATAGACGACGAGCGCGAATCAAGGGAAAATAAATGCCAGCCGACGACGCCGACCGAAGTTAGTTATCAGAGAGAACTTGAGGCGAGCGGACCCAGTCGAGCGGACGCAGATTCAGAGCCAGCGAAGTCGCCACGAGCCCCGCGAGAAGGAGCGGAGATTGACGAAGTCAGCCACAAAGGATTAGACCCCCGAGCGATCGAAACACATGCCGAGCGAACCGCACGGCTGAAGTGGGAGTTTCTGAACAGACGCCAGACCGACGACGGTCGTCGCGATCATCGCACGGAGCGAGAGGCTGCCAAAGGCCGAGCAGCGAAAATAGCAACAAATCTGAGGCTCTTCATACCGCAGTCCGGATTCAGGGACTGCTTCGCGGTTGAGGCCGGCACTAAGGACAAGGAGCCCAGAGAGCCCCGAGTGAGCCGGGAGCGAGGAGACGATAAGAACGTCGGAGCTTTAGAGGAGCAGCTGACGCTGGTCGCGAGGCGGAAGCGGGACTTGGAGCGACGATTCGAGCAGCAGACGGCGACGGCGACGAGGTCGAGGACGGCGGCGCAGATCGCCAGCAGCAGCAGCAACAACAATCGCCACAGTGTCCAGGAGCTGAGACGGCGCTTCGATCGTCAACAAGAAGTACAAAAAGATCGCCGAGAGGAAGGACAAGCAGATCGACAGGAGGAGGGCCAACGAGAAGGACAAAAAGGGCAAGGAGCAGCAAAGTCCTGCTACGGCAGAGGGATGATCGTGAACCCGAACAAGCTGGCGGACACCGCGAGCCCGGAGACGCCGCACCTGCTGGCGCTGAAGCCGCACGAGGGCCACGAGCAGCGCCACAGCCCGCTGTCGGACGAGGGCTGCAACCTGGGCCAGAGTCCGTACTCCTCGGACAACGAGGACAACGTCTCGATTCGCACCACCTCGACGATGGTCGAGCGGACGCGCCGGCCGAGCAACAAGGACAAGGTCGCCCGATCGGCCAGCAGCGACTCGGCCCTGGGCCTCGATGTCGAGGTGGAGGTGGAGGCCGATGAGCCGATGATGCAGGACCCACAGGAGCAACAGCAGCAGTCGCCACAACATCAACAGCAGTCACACACTCACCAACACCAACACCCACAGCCCCAGCACCAGCACCAACAACAACGCCGCATGACGCTGACCGTCACGGACCTGCCGCTGCGGCCGGCCCTGCTGCCGCTGGCCGAGCCCACGGCGCTGCCGGACTCGCCGACCACGGACCTGCAGGCGACGCTGCTGCTGCAGCAGACGGCGCAGCTGGCCCAGAGCGCGGTGCCGAGCAAGGTCTTGCTCGAGGAGCGCGTCATCGAGATCCCCGACACGAGCGCGACGACACCGTCGGTGATGATGACGACGACGATGCCGGTGCCGATGGCGGCGGCGACGGCCCCGGGGTCGGCCGGGGGGTCGCCGTTGTCGAGCTCGCGGCGCGAGTCCGCCCAGAGCTGCCTCAGCGACTACCCGAACAGCGAGTGCAGCGGCGTCCGCTACGTCCGGACGCCCTCGGTGGTCGTCTCCGACTACTCGGACGACGTGATGTGCGGCATCACGCTCGAGGAGATCGAGTACTTTCGCGCGCAGCGCATGCGGCGGCGGCGCTCGTCCGTCGACACCGCCGGAGCCGGCGCTGGCGGCGGTGGCGGCGCAGTTGGCGGAGGACCGGGCGGCAACATCACCGGCTACAGCTACAACTACAACTACGGCAACGAGCGCGACGCCTCCGACGTCAGCGCCTCGTCCTCCTGCAGCAACCTGTACTACTGCGGCTCGACGATCTCGGCCCTGGACGGCGCCGAGTGCTACGTGAACGGGATGCGGATGTCGCTGCCGTCCTCCGAGCGCAAGGTCAGCGACTGCTCCACCTGCTCGGCGGTCAGCGGCGAGGAGGACGAGGTCGATGTCGATGTCGAACTCGACGGGGACGCCGAAGTCGATGGCGATGGCGATGGCGACGTCGACCTCAGCAGCGGCGACGGCTTCAACCGAAACGAACCGATCCAGAGCCAGAGCCAGAGCCAGCTGCCGGCCCAGACCCGGGAAACTTCGTCGCTGACGACGTCGTCGGATCTGGCGGATCTGCTGGCGGCGCAGCACCTGAGCGCGAAGCAGCAGCAGCCGCCCCACCAACAACAACAACATCATCATCATCACCACCACCATCATCACCAGCAGCAGCAGCAGCAGCGCCCGAAGAAGGTAGGTGGCAGTAGGTGCGAGGACAGCGGCAATAGTCGTAGTGCTAACGCTATTGGTAGTGGTCAAAGTAGTCCTAATCTCTAGTCTGAGTCGGAGTAAGTTTGGACTAAGTCCTGTCTCAGACCCAGCCTGGTCTCAGACCCAGCCTGGTCTCAGACCCAGCCTGGTCTCAGACTCAGTCTAGTTGTAGTTGTAGTTGCTTCTAGGTTTTGTCACAATCTCAGTAGGGCCAGGAGGGTGCAGCAAGGGAGGGGATTTAGTAGTAATGGGAGGCCAGTGGTATGAACATTGTTTTTGTATGGACACCACGTGTGTCCGCACAGATACCTCTGTTAGTCTAGTAAGCTCTGTACATATTAGTCTAAAAGTCTAGCCGGAAAAGTATTACTGCGTCTAGTTGTAATTGCCACAAAGTGTATCGATCTGTATACGTTCATAAACCTTTATATACCTGTATATTTATCCATATCGTACTATTATAAAGTTTGTTCTTCTGCCCCTTTCCTTCAATTCCTTTCCCTACCTTCTATGCTAGTTATATTCCTATTTCTAATTCTATTGCTATTGCTATTTCTAATTTTATTATAAATATATTTCAATTTTATTTTTATATAGCAATTCTACCTTATTCCGTTACTATAACATTTTGAATTCTACTACGATTTTCTTAGTTTGGAATTTGATAATCGTTCGTTAATTTCCATTTAGTTGATAGTTTGAAATCCTAGATTTAATTTAATATTTGAGAGAAAACAAAAAGAAATACGACAACAACAACAAGAACAACTCGCGAAAAACAACAACAACACAACTGCAATCGCAAAAAATATTAACAACAAATTGTTTCTCTTTATAAGCCTGTAAATATATACAAAGACAAAAATACTTGCTGTTATCATTGTTATTATTAGTTTAACTATTATTTTTACTATTACTATTATTTTCCTTAGACTTAGTAGCTCTTATCATCATATCATGTTTTCTTAATTTTACAAACTCTTATTGTGTTGATATCAAAATATATTGTTTTAATTACGCAAGCAAAAGAAAGTAAATGAAAACAAAAAATAATAATAATGCAGAAATTAAAACAAAACAAATTGTGCTAAAAATGATTTGAAATGAATGAAAACAACAACAATAACAACTACAATGTGTTTGGTTTGGTTCTCGCACACGCACACACCCACTCACAAGCTATTGGTGTGTCCTACTGGGCTCTTTATTGGTGTAGGTCATCATTGGCTGGAATGCGATCATCTCAGGAAATCCACCTCTGTCCCTCTCTCTCTCTCTCTATCTTGGTGTCTCTCCCTCGGGTTCTCCAGACTCCATTCGACTGCTTCTGCTTCTGGGTCTTGGTATTTGTTGTTGTTTCCTTTCGCTCTCTCGCTTTCGAATTCGGCCTCTCATTCCCGGCTTCTCGTCTGTGTTTTTCTATTTCCCCAAAGTCCAGCGTCGAATTAGACGGTTTCCAAAGGTGGTTTCGATCGAGGTTTCCGTTGGATTTTCTCCGCCAGATTCCTTGAATCGGATCGATTTAGTTTCGCTCCTAATCGCCCGATCTGATCGATCTGATCTCAATGGGCCGAGATAGTGAGGCAGATTGGGAAGTTCTGAATTAATTACGGACTTCTGTTAGGAAGAATTGTCGCGTTTGCTTCTATTTTTGGCTTCCTTCGCCTTGGCGGAGTCGATCAGAATTAACGATCGTCTCAAAAATTAGCTTATGAATATTTTGATCGTATTATGATTCCTCACATGCGTCACGTTTCTGTATTTTTTTGATTTATTTTTTTTTTTGGTGTGACTGGTAACCGGCTCTTTATTGGCTTCTTAGGTTTCTTTAGAAATTTTGAAATTAAGGGTTTTTGCCAATTTTTATAATGTTTTGTATTTCATTGGAAATTTTCTGTTTTTGCATAGTTTCACTTTATTTTTTCAATTTGTTCGATTCCGATTGCTCTGTTTTCTCAAAGTTCAATTTAAAACAAAATATTTTTTTTTATTAATTTTTATTTTAAATTTACTGAGGGGAAATCTTGGTTAATTTTCGTAATCATATCTGAGCTTGGCATCGTTCAAATATTTGCCTGCTTTGGCTAGACTTTTCTGCGCAATATTCATAAATATATATAAAGCCATCTGAATTTCACGTGAATTTTTTCCGTTTTCCGGAATTGACGACATCCAACCGTCGTCAGCCACCTGAAACAAATACAACAACAAAAATATGCTGATGTTCTGACTGATGTTCTTATCAACTGTTGAAGGCCGAATCGGGTGATGGCGGAAACATTCCCTCGAAATGAATAAGCCCATTTATTGCCGCCGGAAATAAGACAATTAAGAGATAAAAAAGTACGAAAAAAACCAAATATAAAACGTCAATCACAAAAAATAATAATAATTGGAAGCAATCAAAGAAAAAACAATACAAAAAAGAATAAAAAAAATACGAAATGAAGAAAATTATGATACAAATCAAGGAAAAACAATCATGAAGAAAAATCATTTTAAAAAATCATTATGAATTCCTTAGCAATATGACAAATTCTTTGAAAATTCAAAGAAAAAATCTTGGGAAAATTTACGACAAAGAAGAAAATTGGTGAATAAATCCTGTAAGGTACAAAAATCATGAAAGGTATAAAAACAATGAGCAAGATAAAATAATTATATAGAAAGCAAGACTCCTAATAGGATGATAAAACTAAAAATTACAAACACGAAAACCTTATTCGAAGACAAACACGAGATTTCGAAACCACGAGGAAATTATTCTGAAGCTCATCTGTATGTCGCGACACGGACAGACAGTTTAAACAGCTCCGAGCGACGACAGCTCCGGGAGACCTCGAGGCACGTCAGAGACTCCGACATTCGCCTTCATTCCAACCTCATCCAACATTTGAACGACCTCTTTTTGGCAGGTGGGTGGGCCGGAAGATATTGGGCCAGAGATAAGGAAGTTTTTTTCGCCAGAAAAATGGAAAAAAAAAATTCCCTCCTCTTTTCAATTTGAAATCCCCTTTCATCGTCGGAATCCCCTGCGATCGTCTTCGGTTCGGTTGGAATGTGGAAACTTCCCCATGCGCACGGTCTATCATTCTCTCTCTCTCTGTCTCTCGCTCGGTCATGTAAATTCCCCCGGGCAGGTGAAAAATCCCATGAAATCCCCATTTCTCCCATAATCCTTTTGGTAAATTATACATATATAAATACAAATATATGTATAAAAGTATATCAAAATAAAAATATAAATAAATACATAGAAAAAAATATATCAAAAATATTTTAAAAATATAAAATAATAAAGAATAATAATAATAATAGAAAAATTATAAAGAAAAAGAAAATAGTAATGTAATAGAAATAAAAAAAGTAAAAATAAAGAAAAAAAAAAACAAATATGCAAAGTAAAAAATAACTATAAATTAAAAACAAAGAAAATAAATAAATTTAGAAAAGAGATAAAAATAAAAAAAACCGACTAAAATAACACTTAA
Source organism: Coelopa pilipes (assembly GCA_947389925.1). Classification (NCBI taxonomy): domain Eukaryota; kingdom Metazoa; phylum Arthropoda; class Insecta; order Diptera; family Coelopidae; genus Coelopa; species Coelopa pilipes. The sequence continues at coordinate 7,210,876 of OX376700.1, forward strand.
AAATAGAAATAAGTTTAAAAGTATAAAAACATTTAAATACAATAAATAATACAACCCAACGATTCCCCTCACGTTTAGGATCTACAACAACAACAACAGCAACAAGAAAAACCCCACTTTGCCGTAATAATTTCCCACCCTTCACTTGACACACAAACACCAATACACACACCATTCATTCGCCGGGCAAAATGAGTACAGAGAACGAGCTAGACAGATATAGCGACGTAGGTGCCGCGATCGTGGGGACCGAGAGAGGGAGTGGGAGCGAGACGGAGGGAGGTGGGTCGGTCGCGTTTGACGTCAGCAAAAGTTGCATGCCCGAGTCCCGTGCGAATTACAGCAACAATGCTGTGACGCCCCCTCGATGACAACAATAGCAACAACACGAACAAAGCAAAGCTCCCGAGACAAAGCACGTGAAATGTACGACATGTCCGTCTGTCCGTCCGTCCGTTTACCGGTCTCTCCGTCGTTAGTGGGCGCCGCTCCGATCGAGGGGAGAAAAAACCGGTTCCACTTTAATAACTCTATAAATGTGCCTGCAAAGGTGAATTTTTCTTTTTAGCTATTTATTTTCTAAAAATAGGTTTCTCTCGGTTTTTTCTCGACTACAAAAGGAATAACAAAATATGTGCAAAACGGCTATAAATTATCTGAAGAGATAAAAAACTAATTGATAGGTACAAAAAACAATCCAATTTATATAAAATGTACAAATTAAGGCATATAAAGGGAAATAAATAAAAATATATGATATTTAATAAGTCAATTAAAAAATAAAAGGATGCATGCATTACAAAAGTTATTAAACTAAATAAAAACATAATTTAAAAAAGACACAAATTAAAAAATCAATTAATGACTTAAAAATAAAAACACATAAATTACAAAAAATTGAATAAAAATAGAGAAACTAAAATATAAATAAATAAATTAATAAAAAATAAACTTAAATACATGAATTGAAAAATAAATAAAATACATCCAATTATGAATGAAATTGAATGAATGAAATGAAAATGAATTACAAAAAATTGAATAAAAATAGAGAAACTAAAATAAAAATAAATAAATTAATAAAATATAAACTTAAATACATGAATTGAAAAATAAATAAAATACATGCAATTATGAATGAAATGAAAATGAATTATGAATGAAAATCAAATCAAAATACATAAATTAAAAATGTAAAAACAAACACTACGTGGAGAATATAAATTTAATAATGGAATTTTAAAATAAATCGAAATGCATATATGAAGAGAAATAATGTAATTAACTAGTTGTATATTAACTTCTTGATTATAAAAATGATATATTTCTTATGGGGTGTGGAAGAGGAAGCTGGGGAGAAGAAAGTTGAAGGACTGAAATGGACTAAAGGGCCGACAAAACTCTCGTTTAGAATATGAATAGTCGTAAGGATGATAGGAAACATTTAGTTGTTCATTCCTCCATGTCGTGGAATTTGGCGTAGTCTGGGGAGGATTTGCGAACAAACGTGGAATCTATGGAATTTAGGCTTTTCTGGCTTCCCGTATCCTCCTCCAACTCACCTGTGCTCCTGCTCCTCGCCCTCCCACCACCTCGGTGCCGCCGTCGCCGTCGCCGTCCCTTCGGGCTCCCCCCACCGACTGGCCTTATCTGCCCCGTTCCACGAGCCATCCGCCCCCATCGCCGGCTCCATGTGGCCCCGATAAGGTGCAACTGATAGCGATAAAGCCCAAATGCCTGCGGTGGCACCGCCACGGGCCTTCGTAAAAATGAGGCGTAATTTTTTACACCGCACTTCGTTGGCCGGGTTTTCTTTTGTTTATTGGTAGATATTTCCCTAAACCTCGATTTTTCTTCCCTTTTTTATGTTTTATCTTCTTTTTTTTGTTAATTTCTTTCGTCAGTTTGTTGTTCATTTTTTTGTTCTTAATTTTTTTCTTCATTTTTATCTTCATCTTTGTCTTCGTTTTTTTCTCCATTTTTATCTCTATTTTTTGTTTATTTTGTTTTCAGTTTTTTTTGTTCCTTCCCATTATTTCGTATTTTTGCTGGGAAAACAGAACGCGAATGAAAAAAAACTGCAATTGACGTCATGGGTTCGGGTTTTAAAATCTGTTTTCGTCTCTATTGCAATGAGCTCGTGGGCTCGTCTTCGGTTCGGGTCACGTAGACGTTGGACCGAAAGCATACGTTGTTATTGTTGTTGTTGTTGTTGTTTCTGTTTGTCATCTGTTTCGGTGTTGTGGTTGTTGTTTTTTTCTTTTTGTTCGACTCCCATTTTAGGGTGATTTTTTTTTTGATTTTTGTACTTTATTTTTGCACTTATTTTTTGTGTATTTTTAATTAAAATTAATTAATTATTTTTCTTTTATTTCGTACTTTCGCTCTTCTACATTTTTTCCATTCATTGGCAATCGCTGCAATAAATCGCTTGCAATGAGTTTCAACTTTCAATTTACACCAACCTACTAAAAAACAACAACACAACGATCTCTCATCAATGTCACATTTTATCGATCGGCACTCGAGCAATTTGTCGATGGCGAGATAGATATAGATAGACAAAGTCTGACGTTCTCTCAATTGATTTTAAGTGTAGAAATTGCATTAATTTAATTTGCGCTGAGTGTTGCAATCACTCATAAACAACGGCAGCAACAGAGAACTACAACAGCAAAAACAATTACAATAACAGCGAAAAATTCAATAAAAAAAAATAAAAAAAAAATATATAAAACACAAACAATTAATTTCCATGACCAAACGATCAGAGTTCATCACCTCATTTAAGCCCCAAAATTTGGATTTTTCCCCTTGTCTCACTTTCGCTTTCAAAATTAAAATGTGATAGTTTCTTATTTTATTCACATTTCTCTCTTTTTATTAATACACTTTATTTATATTATAAAATAAACAAAATAAAATTTCAAAAAATGTGAAAATATCAAATTTTATTCTTCCTGTTAATTTCTTTTAAATTTTCTATAGTTATTTCTCTAAAATGTTATAGTTTTCTTGCTAGCTTTTGTTTAATAAAAGCATTTACTTCACTATTTGATAAGATAAAGAAATCATTTTTCATTTTAATCGTTTTAATTAATTCTTTGTAAATAGTTTTCACTCATCACCTATTTTTAAACACCATGATGATGATGATGATGATGATTCCTCTTTCGTCATCATCGTAAACTACCATCGCGTCATCAGCGCATTTCGTCCGTGTCGCCAGCGGCTCCCGCCCTGTCTGTCCAGCGATGATCGCGTTGTATCAAAAGCACTCCAGAGGCACTTGAGGGAATTATATTGTGGATCGTATCACGCTGATTATTCCATGCTCAAGTCTTCTAATTTAATAACCTTTTACGTGCTTCCCTGTCACAATCGCCATATATCACGAAATTTGTCCATGTCGCCAAGAGATATTGATCGACTGATATATATACATATATATATATTGATATACCGGCCGATCGATCGTTCGCTTGGGATCGTGGGGCTTTCGTGGGGAAGCTAATGGAGCGTGTTCGATAAACGATTAAATTAATAATATTTCGCCATAAAAACAGAATTGGTCAAGTGTTGCCAACTATGGGGCAGACTCTCCACTCTCCCTCTCTCACTTTCGCCAATTTTCCTCTCTCGCGCCTTCTCTCGCTCCATCTCGATATCAATGTCAATGTCCAGCTTGAGCTCAATCAACGGCAATCGAATCGAATAAAAACGTCAAAATGCGATGACGTCAATCCAGCGATAACACACGCACTCACACACACACGCGCTCGCATAGAGCTGTCATTTAATGATCGTGACGCGAGTGTGCGTGTGTTTGCTTCTGTTTGCGTGTGTGTGTGTGCAATGCTGCTAATCTAATCGCAGCCCGATTCAGCTGCATGCGAGCGGTGGCTGATGTCCTTGTGTTGTTGCTGTTGCTGTTGCTGCTGCTGCTATTGTTGTTGTGATGTTGTGCCGACAACTGCATGTTGTTGTTGTTGCTATCCCTACTCTCACCAAGAGGTTGGCAACGCCGAAGCTCCTCGAGTTTCGCCCGATTTCGCTGCTTTGGTCGTGATAAATTCATGATAAATTAATTAAAATGCTTTTTATTTTTTTTTTTGTTCAAAATTCATTGATAAATTTATTTTTTTGGGTTTTTGGGGAAAATTATTCTTCCCTTGTCTAGAACCGGATCGCTTATCGTGAGATCGGCGCAATTTTTTTAATTGGCCTCCGCTGTCGAAAGTGTCATCGAAATTTAGCACTTTGGTCATTTGACGTCAATTTAGTATCGCGTTTCTTTCGCCATTCATCGTTATTGTTCTTGTGGTACTTGTTGTCGTTGTTGTTTTTGTTGCCTTGCGAAATTTATAACAATTGTCATGCAATGCAAAAAGCAAAAGAAACACTTTTTGATATTAATTAATTAAGACATGCGAGACCGAACTCTATTCATGAGCTCAGCGTTTGTAATTTTTCCTTTTTGTTCTTATATTTTATATTTTAGTTTTAAATCGAAACTATTTTTTTTTTACATTTGAAATTTGTCACATTTAACATTTATTAACATTTATTCATTAGCATTTACACAATTTATTTATAAACGTTTTGTACCATATCAATTTTATTATTTTTTTTAATTATTCTCAAAATTCCATGGAGACGACTTCAAAGGGAATTTAAGCAAGTTAATCTTCAATTGAAAAATGTATATCAAGCAAATTTCTGAAAGTGTTCGAAAACCCTTGGAAGCGAATTTTGAAAATTTTAATCAGAACTTTGAATTCAAGAAAGTTTGGAAAACATTTCCTAATTCTTCTTCTTCTTGTTGCTCTTTGGCCCCTCTCGAGATCCTCGCGAAGCGACTTCAAAGGAAAGACAATCGCCAGTTTATGATCTCTAATTGATAAAACAATTTAAAAGTGATAAGAAAAAACTCGGGAACTCGGGAACCCCATTGAGAGCAGTGGGCAGGAGAGGGATGGTGGGAGGGAGGGAGGGGGAGAGAACGATGTTCCAACAACAATCAATTGAAATTTGTGGCTAATTCGACAGGCGCCCCAGGCGCTCATGAAGTGGTCGCTGAGGTAGAGTGAGGAGAGACGATTAGAGGAAGCCGACGACGACAGCCGACAGCCGACGGAAGGCGAAGACGAAGCCGCGCAGACGACGACAAAGACGAAGGCGACGTCGACAAAGACGAAGCCGCGCAGACGACGACAAGTAACGAAGACGAGTCGGCGATGAAGACGAAATCGAAATCGAAGGCGAGCCGACGACGACGAGACCGAAAACGCCGACGTCGACTGCGATCGCGCATGACGCACGCGACGCCGCCTGCTTTGAGATTACGCGGTAAGCGGCGAAGCGATTAAACGGTCGAGAGTGCAGTGCGCGGAGGGGGGCCGTGGGAGGACTTGAGGCGGTGAGAGGAGGGCAGAGGAGGCGGTCGGCTATCGGAAGACGGTGATCGACGGGTTTCCAGACATGGCACCGACGTCACGCGGTTAGTTAGCCGGCTAATGAGATTACCAGGAACGGCAATGGGAACAAGGAAAAACAATAAATCAATATTTGGCAATAAAAAAGGAGAATAAACATAAGAAAGTTACAATCAGTAGAAATAATATCAGTGAAAATAAAATTAGTTCAAGAATAATAAATAATAAAATAAAACGAAAAATAAAAACGAAAACAGTGAAGAAATCAAACATAATCGGAAATATGAATATATTATGAAAACGAAATTTGTAAAAATAATTTTAATAGTTAAATAAAAAATGTGGAAAATAATAAAGTTTTTTAATTCCAAAGAAACCAAAATAAACAAAAATCCAACAATATTAGTCGCACTTAAAAATGCATCAATTTTCCCCGTGTGCGATGACAATAACGAAAGTAATGGCAACAATTGCAACAACAACGCTCCACGTTCATTGATCAACGAAACACTCCCAAAGTCGATAACTTGAAATGTGAACGAGTTCGGTTTTGCGGTACAGCAAAAGACAACAATAACAACAAATTCAAACGGCAAAAAACGACCAACAACAACAATCCGGCACTCATGAATCACGCCCTGGCTGCACCTGAGTCTCGCTCGCGTCCTCCATCTCGCTCTAACCCGCCGGCCGCCTACCGGTTCACGCCCCTTGGCGGCTGGCTGTGACGTCAATGGCAGCCATGGGTGTCGAGGAATGGGACATGACTAAATTACAACAATAATCTGAGCAAGAACCACACAAACAACAACAACAACGGTAATAATAAAAACAACCGCATTACAACAACAACCGCAATTAAACTCCATAAAAAAGAGTGAGTGAGTGAAAATTTACAGAATCAAAAAATGTGTAAACCTCAATAAACGCAATCAGAAAAACAAGCACAATACAAGGCAATATTACAACAAAAAATTGTGAAAAAAATATAATTAATAATTGTGTTTCGTGTCGATTTTTATTGACGTTATCGTCGATGGCAAGAGCTGGAAAATAACAATCGACAAAACTCAAACTAAACACTTGATAAAAACAAGTTAGCGAAGGTCTAAAAATGGCAAATTAATATTTTTCGCTCTTGAGATTGTTTTCCACTACTACATGGTTTCTGTAGTTCTAAATATTTCAGTTAAAAATAGTTGTAAACATTTTTCCAATACAAATATTTCCTTCTTTGCAAATATTTTAATAATCATTTTTTTTAAATTGTTCATAGATTTTTTTATGAATTCATAGAATTAAAATTGAATAGTTGATAAATGTTATTCTTTGCCCTCCGATCCATTCACAATAGCTTAATCAAGTGCGCGAAAGCCGTTGCCTACTTTCAGGCTTCATTCTACAGTCACAGCCGTGAAAATCAATCAGTGATGAAATAAATTATCAATAAGCGAAATGAAAGACTTAATATATGAAAAAAAGCGACGAAATCCGAAGCTTACAAGAAGAATGATTTTTATTAATTAGCAGGCATTTGAATATTCAAATCTCGACCATTAATATCGGTCTCTTTCCTTCGCAATTTTTATTCATCGCCCGGCATCGAGGCTGCCACAACGACAGCAATTTGCATACGAGACAGATGCATGGACAGACAGACGGACAGGTCGACGATAGATAGATAGATATTCGCCTGCTCGTAGGCGATTGACAAATGCTTGGAAATTTGAATAAAACTCACCACGAGACGAGACGAAGAGGAAAAATCCAATTGAAAAGTTATTTATTCGTATGTGAGAATTTCCAATCACGTGGGTCTGACTAAAAATGTCTGGTTGTCTGACTCTAAATCTGTCTTTCAATTTGTCTGCCTTTAAGTCTGTCTGCTTGTTTTCTTTCTTGACTAACCAAAGTATTTTTTCGTGGACACGATGACATTGTGATTATTTTAGAATTTTTCCTCTGAACAGCATCAATTGGCAGCTCTCTCTCTCACTCACTCACTCTTCTTTTCTTTTCTTCTTATTCTAGCCGATAATCTCAATACTGATTTATCGCAATTTAAATCGATTTCCAATTTTTTTGTATATAAATTTCTTTTTTTCCCGCAAACTCCTGCACGCAACGAGAGTTTTTTCAATATTGTTTTATTCCCACAGTTTCCTACAGTTGATGATTGGTGTAATTTTCTAAATTTCCTCAATTTCCTCTCTATTCCAAGAATTGCTTTTTAAATATTTTGTTTTAATAATTGTAAATTATATATAAAACTCATAGATTTTTTTTTTTTAAATTTTATTCAAGAATTTCTAGCATATTTTTTGAGTTTGGTTTGGTCTGTAATCTTCTAGAAAAATCTCCTCTCCTTTTTGATTTTTTTTGTTTTCTCTGGCGAACTCTGCAATTTTTCTCACGTAGGCCGCGGCCAGCGACACGCGATGTCGCCTGGCAGGAAGATTTTTCCATTCCATTTCATTCCCTTCCGCGATCGTGATTTAAATATTACTCTCGTTCGATCGATGAGGGGGAGAGCGAAAAAACCCTATCGAAGTCACGATCGTCTTGATTTGAAGTGATTTTCTATTTAAGTGAAAACCTTTTGAGTCTCGCAATCGGCGGGAAGGGAGGGGGGAGAGAGGGAGCGAGAGAGGAGAGCGGTTTCTCCCCCCTCATTAACGTCAAAAACGCACAACTGTCAAGCCAAATACAACGCATGCCGCCGCGAATTTCATGCTCTTCGGAGGCTGCTCGGGTCTCCTCGAAGTCCGTGGCCGGCTTCCACAACCTCCTTTTCCTTTTCCTCCTCCTCATCGTCGTCTCACGTCTCACGTGATCTCGGTCTCGATCTCGACGGCGATCGCGAGCACGATCGCTTTATGCCTCCGATCTGCCATATATTGCCATGAAAACGTCGATCAGCCGCCGTTGCCGCTGTCGCCGATAGTCAGCGATAACGTAGAGCGACCGTTAGCGGCATCCACCGATCGATCGGTCGCTACGCACTGATCGACAGTGATTTTCAACGACCGTTGACGCTACTCAAAGATCGTCAGCGGCACTCGGGGCTCCATCATCGACGCTCGAGGCTCGTCAACGACGCTCGTTGATGGCCAATGATACGCCTCGATCCTCCTGGAGACTCCTCGATATTCCGCGATCCCCCTCAAACCCCCCCCCCATCCTCAACGATCGCCTCTGAGCACGTCCGACTGCTCGTTGAGCTCCTCGATGAGCCTCAGTCGCAGTCGATCATGCCAGCATAACGATCATTTGCTTCCCAAGTGATCGTTGACAATTTATTTAAATGATATTTTTTCAATCCTCATCGCTGATGCTCCGTGATCGTCACCGACGATGAATGGTGTAGGCGCGATCTTGTTCTTAATTAGATATGTTTCGGGTCAGCGATCGCTGGAGACTCTCGAGTAACTGCGCCCCCTCTCGAGCGATCGCCAGGTGTTCTCGTAGATCCTCAACGGCTCTTGAGTGATTGGAGAAAACCTGTCAAGTGATCATCGACACCTCTCAGGTCTTCATCGTCTTCTTTCAAGTGATAAACAACACCTCTCAGTTGATCATCAACACCTCAATGGGCGCCTCAGGCGAACTTGTTTCTTGATCAACATCTTTTCATGATCGTGGAATATTTTGCTGCGGTATTACGCACAATTTAACGATCCCCAGACTTTCTTCAATGGCCTGCTAATGGTCATCAATGGCCAGTTAATGATCATCAATGGTCCTCATTGGTATTCAATGGACTTCAATATTCTTCAATGGACTTCAACCGTCGTCAATGTCTTTCAATATTCATCCTTGGTCTATTATGATTTATCATAATTGATGATGATGATGTTCCTCGCCACAATGACGATCATCAGTTTCACGATTTCGACCCCATCATCGTCGTCGCAGTCGGCGATCGTGGATCGATCGAATGAAGTAGGAAAACAAAAATAAAAATGATCAAAGATGGAATGGCAAATGGAAATAAAATTCAGTTGTCATTCGTTATCGAACGATCGGAACGATCCAGGAAAACATTTCAGGAATTGTGTGATTAGGATTTCTGCCGTTCTTCAAATATTTCTCTTGTAAATACGGGTATTTGTTTTCAATTTTCCCCAAGATTCTTCGAGAGACGCGGCGCAGAAACACACAAAATTCCAAATGGCGCGATTTTTCATCTCGAACATGCCATTTTACGCCGCAAACATGTATTTATGGGGCTTCCTTACCGCATACACGCCATGCCAGCCCATGACAACTGATTCCAACCCATCCCGACCCATCCCATCCGATCCGATCCCAACCGATCCCGTCGAGAGCCGTCGGTCCCGATGCGGTCCTCGACCTGGCCCGACGCCGTGATGCACGTCGTGTCCCGCGTGAGTTGTTGCCGTGTTTACGCCGGGCCGTCGCGTACTTCATTAATGAGAACATAGGTTTTTCTCCCTCCTCACTTTTTCCAATCCTCGGTTGAATTTTGGCCACCTCTGAGGATGAAAATCGAAACCGAGGATGAAAATCGAGATCGCAGACGGCGAGGACTCGCCTTATCTTATCCTGCCTAAATCTATAATTAGGCGTTAGACCAGGTCTGCTGCTCCTGTGGCTTCCTCGAACTTCTCTTTCTGACTTTCTGACTCTTTCTGGCTCCCTCTGCCCGACTTCCTCCTTCACACCTCCTCTCTCTACCACCTGCTACCCTTCTCACATTTCCCTGGTCTCCGGTCGTTTCGTCACAGCCACTTGTGCGACTCCATGCGAATTTATTGCCATTCGGCATTTTTTTTATGGCCTCTACTGTGAGTCGCCGTTTCCTAGAATTTATGATAAGATGCGGCCGGCGATAAGCACGAGATCTTGTTGTCCGAGGAAGTTATGGATCCGACGTCTGCAGGAAGTCGAGAGATCGAATTGAGTTGTCGACGTCGTCGTCGTCGTCACAGGGGAGAAAATGGAATTTCGCGAAAGAAGGAATGGAAGAATTTTTTCTCATTTCACGGAGGAATTTTTAGAACTTTTTTTTTAATTTATTTTTGTTAGTAAGCGTATGTGATGACAAAAGAATATTTCTTAATATATTGATTTAATATAAAATTAGATCGTGAAATAAATACAAACACAGAACAACAACAAAAAAGAAAACATTTATTACAAAATAATTGAACCAAAATTTAAGCAAATTTAAAGCAAGTCAAACGAAACAAATTTAAAAAATTAATTGAAACAAAACGAAAAAAGGAGAGTATATAAACACAGACAAATAAATTAAAAAAAAAATTAATTGTAATAATAATTAAATAACTAAAAATAAATTGCTGAAATATAAAAACTAAAACTTCTAGCACAGTGCAGACAAATATATATAGGAAAAGAATAAGAATAAGAAAAAAAAAGAACAAAATGAATTGTATTGCATGAATGACATGAAAATAGGAATCGGGAGAAAAAATGGCATCGGAAGCCCAATCAACACCATGTTCCAGAGCCATTACAACGATGCCAACATCAGCGACAGGAGCAATAATTATGACAACAACACTGTGGAAACAACAACAACAATAACAACTAGAACAACAACAATAAACACCAACACCAACGACAGGCGGTCGAAGACGACGTTGGGCGTCGCGAACTCCTCGAGCGACATGATTTTGAATTGTTTTTGCATTAATTAGGAGAAAAACAACGCAAACAAAAACAAACTACAAACCTAGAAGAAGAAGAAGAAGAAGAAGAAGAAGAAGAAGAAGAAGAAGAAGAAGAAAATGTAGGAAAAAATACAAAACTAATAAAATTAAGAATCACAACAATCGCACGAGTGGAAGAGGGCAGAACAACGATGGATGATGATGAAAAACGCCGAGCGGACCCGGGCGTTTGACCAGGTGCAGCTTGGTGTTGTTGTTGGTGGATGCTGCTGGTGAATTGTTGTTGTTGTTATTCTTCCGACTGCTCTTGTTGTTGTTACTATTGCTGTTGCTGTTGTTGTTGTTGTTGTTGCTGCTAGACACGTTTCTCGATTGAGACAGCGCCACAGTCGTTGTCAACAAGTAGTCGTTGTTATTGTTGTATTGGTTGTTGTTGTTGTTCGAGTTGTTGTTATTATTATTTTGTGTTGTTGTCGTCGCTGTTGTTGTTGTTGCAATGCCACTCGCTGCTGTTATTTTAATTTTAATGCAGATCTCAACATTCAATTAATTGATTCTGAAGTCGAGTCTCTGCGGCCGCCTGGCATTTGAGCGTAGAAGCTAAAAAAGAAAACCAAAGAAAAATAAACCAAAAATGATAAATAAATAAAAATTATAAGATAATGAAAACTTATAAATTATAAAGAAATAAAATACAACTTTCAAACCAGAAACATTCTCTCGCCACAAAGTTAATGGCAGGTGCCGACGAGATGTGGAACAGTCTCAAAAACACCGCCGGTTTTTCTTTCAAAAGATTTTAATTTGTTTTCCTTTTTTTATTTTATTATTTTGAAAATTACTTAATTTGATTTGAATTTTTATTAAATTATCAATAATTGAATAATTACTAAAAAGTATTCTGAAAATTGTGAAATTACTGAAAACTCTAAACATTAATTTAAAAATTCTCTAAGACTATTTAAAGTCCTTGCAAATAATTTATGAAATTTCTGCGTGATTTCGGCCGGTTTCATATATTTTTTTACATCTTTTACGCTTTCTGAGCCATTTGAGGGCGTTTCTGAAACCACAAAGTCGCGAAAATTCGCCCAAATCACTTCCATGGCTCAAGCAGTTGAGCGAGGTTTTCGTGAAATGGGCCGCGGACAGGTCGACGACGGCGCGGACGTCTGGCAACGCTTGATTGATTCGTGAATTGACTCGGAATGCGGCCGGCGGAGGCGACGGCAGCAGTTGTTGGCTGCCGGCTTATCGGCACTTAAGTGATTAGGTCCGCGGGCGGGTCGAGGAGGAGGGAGGGGATGAGGGAAGGCGGGAGGCAGGGGAGCTGGAGAGCGATGAGGATGAGAACCCGGTCCCGGTCTCGGTCCTGGTCCTGGTGCTGGAGCCGACTCCTGCTAGTGACAGATGGAACTCGCCAAGCGCTATCAGGCGGCGGCTGTTTAAGTGATCGACGACTTGAGAAATCAATCAGGCACTTACAACGGCCACAGAAGCAACAGCAGAGGAAACCAAAACAACAGCCACCCAAACAACAACAACTAGCACTATATCAGTAACAACGGCTGGGGCGAAACAACAACATTTTTATCAGAAGCCTCGGCAGCAGCCACAGAAGCCGCGGCGACGTCGGACGAAGGAGGACCATCCAACAACAACAACAACAAATACAAGACAGCAATGAAAGACATCAACAACAACAAAAATACTACAACCGAACAACGTAGCAATTGAATAATTTGTTGTAATTTTAATTGAAACATTTTTCTTCCATCGTTAGTTGGAAAATTTGTTTTTGGTTTTTTTGTCGGCGACGAAATTCTCGGCATTCGTGAAAAATTGGTATTTAATTCTGTAGTTGTTGTTGGCTCTTGATTCATGTGACACCGTTACACAAAGGCAGACACAAACGCACGCACACATGTGTGGAATTGAATAATTGGCCTTTGCATGGAAATGCAGCGGAAATTGGAAAAATTTGCAAATATCCGACGGATTTTTCCAGGGAATTCTTGGGTATTTTTATAAATTTTATTTTTATGGAAATGAGATTTCCACGTTAGCATCGAATTTATTTATTTTTTGTTTTTTTTTTTTGTGATAAATATTTCTCTCGTTCAAGGTGTTTTCTGTGAAAATTTTATTTTCCCCATATAATTATTGTCTAATTCTAGTTTATCTTTCAGTGACGACATTCTAAATAGTTAAAAAGAGTTTTTTCTTTATCTCGATTAAAATTATTCTTTTTTTCGATCTCACCTTTATCTTGATTGATTTATGCCTTTGTTTTATCTCTCTCTTATCGTCTTCCTTATTGTCTTCGAAAGTGATTTCACTTCAGTGACTGGGAATTTTTCGTGCTATTTAACACATTTTTTACACCTCCCACAATCAAAACTTTTAATAGTTTTTATCAATTTTCCATTTCCAGTGTTGCTATTTTTATATTCATTTTTTTTACCATATTGGTTGATGTCTCTCTCATCATTTTTTGAGATTTTTCCATCAGTGATTTCGTCATTTGAAACGATTTTCTTTTCCAAACTCTTCAAGCCTTTTTAAACATTTCAAGCCTTCATTTTCCGTGATCCTCCGGTTCCCACGTCAGTCTGTCTTTGTCTTTTCCTCACTCCACTCCAAGAGCCCTGGAGAGACGCGGAGAAAAACTCTTGACGCAAATCCGCTCCTGTTCGCATTCAGCTACGGCTTCCTTGGAGTTTCCCCCACCAAGTGAGGTCTGCGTCTTTTTCTGTGTCTGCTGCGTCCTCGGCCTCTTCTCCCTCTCTTCGGCCTCGGTGTCGGTCTCTTCCTCCGCCTCGGCTCCCGGTCCCCGGTCCCCGGTCTCGGTCTCGATCGCAGCTTCCAGGCCTTTGTCCGGCTCGTTCTCCGCCTCAGGCACTCAGACTCCCGCCCCGCCCTTTTCACCTCCACCTCCTCCCCTCCTACGGTTCAGTTCAGTTCTTTTCCCTAACCCGGGCTCCTCTTTCTCTCTTCCTACCTCAGGCTCTTCCCCTGGCTCCTTTTCTCTTCTCACCTCAAGCACTTGGTCTCGATCTTTTTCTATTCCAACCTCAGGCTCTTCGTCTGGATCTTTTTCTATTCCCACTTCAGGCCCCACGCCCGGCTCCTCTGCCCCTCTTCTCCGAGTCCTCCCATCCACCGTCTTCTCCAACCTCCTCTTTTCCCACCCTCTCCCCTCGCCTGCCCCATCTTCGCCTGCATTTATTGCCGCCAGACACGCTTGACTCGTGGCCCCAGTCGCGAGTCTGCGTCTCCGCAATTGGGAGGCCGCAGTCGCGATCGTGGCTGCCCCAAAGGAGTCGGCGCGCGACGCCGACGACGACGACTGATGGCGGCGATACGCACCGGACGAGCCGAGAGAGCGGAGGAGAGACAGAGAGGGAGCGAGACAAGGGAGGAGGGGCAGGAGTAAGAGAGAGAGAGAGAGGGAGAGATGGAGCCGACTTGGACGACTTCATCTCGGTGGCTGGAAGCAGCTGCCAGACGGTTGAGGAGGCAGGAGTGAGGAGGGAGGATCAAAGGGGAGGATCAAGGGAGAGGAGGAAGCAGAAGAAGAAGAGGAGGATCGCCACCGATCTTCCTCCATTAAACGCGAAATGGATCGTAAAAACGAGCGAGCGTGCGCCGAGTTCGGGGCGAGGGACCGAAAGAAGCAGAGGCGGAAACAGAGGGACAGAGAGACCGAGAGACCGAGACAGAGACAGAAGCTGAGGGACAAGACAGAAAAAGAAAAACCAAAAGAGCCGGAGAAAGAGACGGAGATAGAGGCGGAGGAGAGGAACTGATAAAAGCACTAAAAGCTCAATTGTTGTTTTTGTTGCGTATTTCCATTGGTTGTTGTTGTTCTTACTGCGCTTGTAGTTGTTGTTATTGTAGTTGTTGTTATTGTTATTGTTGGGGTTGTTGTTGTTATTCTTTCTCCTCTTGTCGTTGTTTTCTTCTGTTGCTTGGTTTTCCATTGATTTTGCTATTGGTTTTCTTCTTATTGTTGTTGTTGTCGGTTTCTTTGGTTTCTTTTATTGACTTGGTTATTGTTTTTATTGGTGTTATTGTTGTTGTTGTCGAAAGTGGCCGTAAAAAAGACGATTGACCAGTGGTTATGGTGGATTTTCCGCGCCGATCGTGAGAGTCATCGAGAAGCAGGGATCGAAATGAATCGAGCAGGCTTCGAATGAAATAAATGGAAGCGAAGAGGAAACGAATCGGAATTGAAATTGAAATGAATGGGAGTTGAAATTGAAACGAATCGGAATTGAATTCAAATGAATTGGAATTGAATTCAAATGAATTGGGATTGAAATTGAATTGAATAGGAGTGGAAATTGAAATGAAGTAGAATTGGATTGAATTGTAATTGAAATTGAATTTTTATTGAAATTGAATTGTAATTGAAGTTGATTTGTAATTAAAATGAAGTGAAACGAGTTTGAATAAAAATGACATAAAAATTAAATAAGCAGAAAATTAATTGAAAATTGAAGGAAAATTTAAATAAGGAAATTCTATTGAAAAAGAATTGAAATTAATAGACATCGGACTTATTTTGATGAACGAGTTCAAAGGAAACAACTATGAATTCACTTGAGAATAAATTTTAGTTAATTTTACTAAAATGAATACATTTCCGGAATGAATAATTTTGCTAAAAATGGATAAAATAAAATACTACAATGAATTACTTTGCATCAAATATTATCTTTTTAATAAAATGAATAGTTTCACTCACATGAATAAACACATCTAATGAATGATTTCACAACAATGAATAAATTTGGCAAAATGAGTAAATTTAGCAAAATGAATAATTTATCAAAATGAATAATTTCTCCAACATGAACAAATTTATCCAAATGAATAAATTTATCCAAATGAATAAATTTATCCAAATGAATAAATTTATCCACATGAATAAATTTCGCCAACATGAATAAATTTCACCAAATGAATAAATTCACCCGAATGAATTAATTTACTGCAATGAATGGACCGACTGAAATGAATGAATTTGGTAGGAGAGCGGTGAACGAAATGAATTCCAATGCGGTCCAATCAATCACTCAACAACGAAATCGAAATGAACCCGATCTACGGACTCGTTCACGCCATGCCGAGCGCAGCATCCACTTTCTCTCTCTCTCTCGCTCCCTCCCTCTTTCTCGCTCGCAACCTCGGTGTCTTTTTCTCTCTCTCTCTCTCTCTCGCGGCTTCGGCTTCTCCTGCTCTCCACCGTCGTCGTCGTCGTGGTTGTCGACGTCGCGGTGCTGCTGCTGCGTCGTCGTTGCCTTCGTTGTTGCTTTTTGTTATTGTCGCCGTCGTCGTCGTCGCTCCCTACGCGGCCGACGCTACTTGGCGAATTTTCTTCCCGTCGCTCATTAGTTGTGCGCGTTCTTCGCTTACGTGAGCAACATTTTCAGTTTTCGCCTCCGACTCCAGGGTTTCCACGATTTCACGGTGCGTCGCTCGGTCCACGTCGGCCGCGGTCCATCGTCGTCGTCGCCGCCGTCGGTTGTCGCGATTTTTCCACTTCGTCTGCAACAAAGTTTTCGATAAATCGTTTCCAAATTGTTTTCTCTTCCCCTCGTTATCGCCGTGTTTTTCCTTTATTTATTTAATTCTTCTCAGTTTTTATCGCCGCTAATTATTGTTTTTATGTTAACTTTTATCTCTTGTACTTCTTATTTCCTGGTTTTATTTCTTTAAATATATATTTTTTTATTTCTGTTATTTTTTTTATTTTATTGTTTATTTTATTTTTACTATTTACGCTGATGTCATTTCTTTAGTAAATCCAAATTTCTCGATTGCAACTTTTGTTATAATTTGTTGTTTTTGACTTTATTTTATTTGTAATGTATTTATTTTTCATTTATTTCTTGATTATTATTTTCCTTTGTCAAGATTTATTTTCTGTTTATTTCATTAGTTGTCATTTAGTTTGAGTTTTTTTCCATTTTTGAGTTAAAGATATTTTTATGTTCCTCATAATTTCATTTATTGTTCTCTTGGCAATTGTCGTTATTTGGTCTCTTTGTTTTTAT
This sequence comes from Coelopa pilipes, assembly GCA_947389925.1. Classification (NCBI taxonomy): domain Eukaryota; kingdom Metazoa; phylum Arthropoda; class Insecta; order Diptera; family Coelopidae; genus Coelopa; species Coelopa pilipes. Next base: position 7,228,030 of record OX376700.1, read on the forward strand.
CTTTTTTCCTATCTATCTATCTCTCTATTGCTGTTGTTGTTGTTCTTGTATTCCTCCGCCTTTTGCGAACGCAGTTTTTATTTGTCGAAAATTAAGCGTTGCCAATTGTTTGCTTTTTGATAAGGAC
>OX376700.1:7228356-7248955 GCA_947389925.1 Coelopa pilipes
GTCTGGCAGTTTTCCGTCCCTCTGTCTGGCTGTGTCTTTGTCTCTGTCTCTGTCTGTCTTGCCGTGTGTTCGTCTTTCCATCTGTCTGTCTGTCTCTCAGCTGCCTTTTCCGATGATCTACTATAAAGTTTTCCATTTCATTTCCAGTTTTTCTCCACGCACTTTTCCCTCCCAGCATCAGCTCCAGCTTCTCTCTCTTCCTGACCCTCTCTCTCTCTCTCTTTCTCTCTCTCATTCCTTTCCATCGCTCTCGCACTCCTTGTCCTCCACTCTCTCGCTCCTTCTCTTCTTCCACTCCCAATCGACTGCCTTCGTTGCTGCATTTGGAGTAAAGAAGAGAAATGTGTTATTACTATTGGTTTCAATTGTAGTTGTTATGAATGTGTTGTTGTTGTTGGGAACATTTTGTTTTCGATAGGAATATTTTGTTGTTGTCGGGAATGTATTGCCATTACTTGGAATATGTTGTTGTTGTTGTAGTTGTTCATGTTATTGGCAATCATTCATAACTCCTCATGTTTTCCTGCCCGATTTCGAGGGCTCCACGAGGTGCATTTTTGAAGTGTTTCCTCCGAAGAACTGCCGCCCATAAATACAATATGTCAAAGGAGAAAGACAGAGAGATAGGCAAAGAGAGAGGGAGAGGCCAAACACGCTCTGGGGAGATGCACGAGAGCGAGACAGGCGTCTCCGACATGTTGCGAAGCGCGTGGCTTCTGAACAAAATGCCCATTAATCACTATATAAATTTATTTATTGAACCTGCACGAGGGAGGGTCGGGGCGCAATGGCAGAGCAAACTACGAGTGATTGGCAACTCCGTACACACACAATCGAAGCAGAAGCCCATAACATACAATCACAAACTTGTTGAATATTTATTTATTACGACAACTAAGGGAGAAAACGTTCAAAACTCTGACGTCAAAGACAAATGCACGATCGGCGGTCGAGCGGTGGGGGTGGTCGAGGAGAGGGTGGGGCGAGGGTGATGGGGTTTAGGTTGGGGTTGGGGATGGCGTCAGAGGTCCGCAATTGACGTCCGAGGGCGGGCTCCAGGGAGGGTCCCCGTGCAGCAGACCAGGTGTGAGAATCGCGTGAAGACCACGGGCGGGGAGGGGGTGGGTTGGGAGAGGACACGGGGAGGGGTCCAGCAACAATGACAACAAATCACTGCACTTTGTTGTTGTTGCTGCTGCGGTTGTGGCTTCTGCGGGTTCCGGTGCTCGTTTTTTGTTGCTACTTCTGAAGTGATGGCTGTTACTTGTTGTTGCTGTTACTACAGTGGTCATTGTTGTTCTTATTGTTGTTCACTTTGTCACTTTTTCATCGTTGTTGTGTGTTTTTATTTCTTGCTGCGTTGTTTATGGCCTATGCAAAGCTCCGAGCCGACCATTAGCTATCGGTAAAAGCTTCCGATGTTGAATGGGGTTCAGGCATGCGATCCGGGTTCAAACCATGTGGGTTCAACACGCAGCCCGCACAGTGGGCCGCGCGGATCGAGAGAGCGGTCTCGGGGAGAAAATGGCATCGGGAGCACACGAGCGCGATAAAGAGAGAAATATGGGACAAGAGCAATTTATGGAGACAGCCGGCGATTGTCCGCAGATGTCGAGGGAACTTGGTTTCGGTTTCTGCAAATCGGAATCTGAAAATGACGTCGATAGTGAGAATGCTCGAAATTAATTGTATTCTATGCCAACCCTCGGTTCGATTGATTTCCGCATTGATTTCGAGCACCATCTGTGGATTCTTCATGCAAAGATCGGTGCCATCATAAATATGAATGACAGCTGACGTGTAGCATGTGATGAATTAATATCAAGTATGAAATCAAGCAATTAGAAGCAAGATGCATTCAAATAAAATACAAATAATAAGAATGACAAAAATATAAATGCAAAATTATAAATAATATAAACTGAGCATGGAAAAAAAATGTGAAGAAATTTTAAAGAGAATATTGGACAACATCCAAAGATAAAACTAATATAAAAAATAAGAGAGATGAGATGAGAAATTAATGTACCTTTAATAAAACATAAAAGTTAAATACAAAAAGTCATGATTAATGTAGAATATAAATTATAAAAATCAAAAATTACCGGAAAAATAGCAATACAAAAATAATTTATAAGAAAAATAATATAAAAAGGCTATATGAGATGAATAAATATGAAAATTAGTGGCAAAAATTTAAAAGAAATACAAAATACATGCACAAAGTCAAAGAAAAATAAAAAAATTACAAATATTGCAATGAAAAAACCACTAAGAATAATAACTAAATGCCCAAAAAATGTCAATAACAAAATGTATGAAAATATCAATCAATATCAATAAATAGTTCAATATCAAGAAACAGTTTCTATACAAACAAATACAATATCAATTCAAAAAATATCAATTATGGAAAAATTGCTCAAAAACATTTCAATAACAAGTGTAAAAATAAGGCAATCAAAAAAAAATTGATAATGCAATAAAATAAACTAGCAATAAAGATGCAAAAACCACACGAAAGCAAACATATAAGTAAAACACTTATAAAACTAATAAAAACTCGTAAAAACTACCGTATGATGGAATGCCGTGCCGGCCACGGCCGAAGGAGCGACTGACCAAAAACAGAAAAGATTCCGATATTTTGTCAAATCGCGCTGTCGCCATTTGGTCGAGTGTTTCACCAACTGCCAGCTCCATACGGAGTGAGTTGACGACGTTAATTTATGCGACGTATCGGCCTAATCCGACATGAATTATCGAGAGTGGGTCGGGAGGCGGCCGGCGTCTTCGGCGGACATAACTTTCTGCCATTGGCATGCATCACAATATTTGCGATCTCACGACCGACCGACCGATCGATCGAGGTTGGGATCAGCCGAGTTGTGTCGAGCCAAGGCTGGCGGTTTGGGAGACGTGTGAAGGGAGGACTCGCATTTTCTCCAATGCATCTCTGAAGATTTCAAGATTATCTTCGCATTTTCATAAATGTCCATCTGCAGTTCGTCTAAAGTCTCTCTTTGACAACCCCATAAGCCATGAATCCATCAAATTATACACTTGTCTATCTCTCTCTCATCCTTCTAAACGTCGCTGATGTCTTCGGGTGGCAATAATTTGGTTTTTATTGGCTTCAACTTCAGATTTATATGCACAGGTTCGCCTAATCCTCTCTAATTTCGCGATATCAACTCCGACTTACCGCTGCCAGCACTTTGTCTGTCGCAGTCTCGGTCTCTGTCCCAGTCTCTGTCTCAGTCGGTGTCTACGAACACTTTTTATCCTTCAGTCTGTCTCTCTGTTTGTCTACTGACTCCATGTGTTGGTCCCAGCTGTCCATCGGCCTATCTATCTTCATGTTCATCGGCTTGTCTTGCTGTCTGCTCGTCCTCGGGTGGTTTTTCTCTTGGTTTTATTCCATTTCTTATAAATCCCACATTTCTCCTCCTTCGTCTTCGTCTTCTGTGTTCGTTTTTTGTCTTCTGTCTTCCTCTTTCCTCTTCGGTGTTCGTCTCCGGTCTCCGTCTGCTGTAACCATTTTCGGTCTCTCCGTCTGGCCTTCGTCTTCCTCGGCCCACTGGGTCTGTCTGTGCCCTGTCCTGACTATCTGTTTGTCTGCCTCCCTGTCCTCTCTCTCTCTCTGATCCTCACTTTACCCCTCTCTCTCTATCGCCCTCTCTGTCCACTCGCCCAGACGCGATTTCGTCTAATCCAAGAGCTGTCATCAGACTTTTTACTAGTTGCATCTGCCTGATGATGATGGTGAATTTGTTTTTGTTGTTTCTGTTATTGTTGGTGCATTTCTTGTTGTTGTGTTTTATACACCTTTTTCTTGGTAACGTTGTTGTTATTGTCGTCGTCGCAGTCGAACTTTTATGCTTAAATAAACGCGACATTAGCCAGACAAAGTGTGGGCTTCGAAATCTGGAAAAAGGAACAAAATTGAAAAAAGAAAAAAAATTGGAGAAAATAGAAAATCAAAATATAACGGGAAAGAAAAGCCATGGGAAATGAATAAAAATGTAGGAAATATCGAACAGAAGATAAAGAAAAATCGCTTCAGTCGAAATTTATTCATGTTCTGCAGAATTTCTCTATAAAGAAAATGTCATCATTAAATTCTCGATTTTCAATAAATTTTTAATTTTGACCGTAATTTCAACCTAGAGAGTAAAAATACGAAACGTTGAAAGAATTTGAAATTGATTGAATGAAACCCATTGTAGTTGGACACAGATTAAATAAAATTGTTTGAACTAAGTTTAAAATTATTGAAATGAGAACTAAATAAAGGCTCTCTAATTTTCCAAAATCAATACGAAATTAATCGATAATTGTATTAAATTATTGACATTCAATTCGAGAACAAAACAATAGTTAATTTGGACTAAATAAAACCGCCTGTGTTTGGGAGTAAAAATAATGAGAAAAAATGAGTCTGGAGCCCATAAATTGTCGCCACTAATTGGATCGTGCTTTGGTGACGTCAAAACAAACCGCAATCACAACAAAAATACAAAACAAAAAACAACAACACCATCAACATTATCATCATCATCAACATCATTATCGTCATGGTGATAAGGATTACGATGATGTCGAGTGGGGCCACCAATAAATTCAACAACCACACGAAACTGTCAGCCACGTGTGAAGGCCTTCGACAGCGATGTCTGGAGGGAAATCGGGATCAGAAACGTTTAAAGATCATTTCAATGAAATACGTAAAAAAAGCTTATTGTTGGCGTTATTGTGAGTTTTGTTGTTGCGGTTTTTGCGATGATTTACTGGGACGTTTCGCCGCTTAACAAGCCATAACATTTCTAATAAAGCGCCGTGGGCGATTTTTGTTATTTGCACGAAGGCGAAGGTTTTATTCGACGGCGATTTTGGTTCCTTTTGCGATGGCGTTTCGTCCCCTGCGTCCTGGCAGCGAGGGCTCGCTGGCGCCTACGCAGCCTTGAACTCGAAATCAGCCTGCGGTTAATTGTTCGCCATCCCATCTCGACGTCGCCCGAGAGTCTGGGGTTTGAAACCGTCCGTCCGTCTGTCCCTCTGTCTGTGGACTGAAAGTCCGTCCGTCCTGCTGTACGTCGCCTGAAAGTCCGTCCGTGCTTTTGACTGCTGTCCGCCCTTCTGCCGCTTGTCGGGCCGTCCCTCGGTCTTCCGCCCGTCTCCGTCTTGGCGTTGATTGCGTGTCAAAAAGAAGTTTTTCTCGCGTTCTCACTGGACGCCGTCCGCCCGTCCAGCGGCCGTTCATAATTTGTTATCGTTGTGTTTTATATTAAATTGCCATTTGTATTCGTCCGCTAATGGAGGCCGCAGCAGCGATTTTCATAATTCGCCCGATCTCGTCGAAGGCTTGGGCTCGGGTTGGTTTGCATTGCGAGCGTGATGATGTGGATCCCCTTAATGACGACTTAAGATAAATGTTCTTAATGAAGACTTCAGATAAAAATGTTCTTAATGGCATTCCGATAAGGTTTAGTTTCCTTAATTTTTCTTCTCTTATTTTTCGAACCGAAAGCTAAAGAGGTTTTCTATTTATAAAGCAATTTCAAGAATTGCAGAAGATTTTTTTTCTGCACACTTTTTCTCAGAATAGCTTTTTCCAGAAGTGTTTTTGATTTGTATTTTTTGAAATGAACGCCTGATTTTTTAATTACTCTCCTCTGTCCAAACGAAGGACTTAGGAAGCGAACTCAATATGAGTTAGTGAAAAATGGAAATTATTGCAAACAAATTAGAATTAAAAATGTAATTGTGGATTTTAGGAAATTTGCAGAAATTGCATAAAATAATTGATATTTTTCCATATGGAAAACAGTGAAACCTGATTAAATATAATTAATAGAAATTCTCAAAATGTTGCTCTATAAGAGAAAAAATTGTAAAATAATTAGATATTGTATGTGCAAAATTTAAAAATGTTTGCAATTAAATTGAAAATGTTTGTAAAAATATCAAAAATGTTTTCCAACCCATTGAGTATTGCATCAAAATAACTTCAAAATATCACAAAATAACTGAAAAATATTACAAAATACCAGATCAGGGCCACAGGTTATTTATGGCGTTGAATTTGCCTTTAATTCATTTTTAATTTCAATTACATATGCAAATTGCAATCGCACTTTCAAAGGGAGTGGTGGGACGTGTCTGGTCGTAACAAGCAATTCATTAAAATATCAATTAATAGCTGATAATGTCGCACTCGACGTTGTTGTTGTGAGTCGCTGACGTCACTGTAGCTACTTGGCTGGCCTCAAGGGAGGCGGAGAAGGAGGAGGTGGAGGAGAGAGCGGCGGAGGACGAGCAGGAGGGAAGAAACTAAGACTGAGACTGAAACTGAACAGCAACAGCAACTGATAACAACAATAATTAAGCATGTCTTTAGCACTAGAGTCGCGGAAATTTATTCGCCTCGATGCGACGGGGACGCGGAACGGGGACGTTGGAGAGATAAGAGGTGGCCGGGGGCGGCGGACGGAGGAGGAGGGCGGAAGGAAGTGTGAAGAGCTGGGCGTGAAGGAGAGCTGAAGAGGCGGCAGAAATTCATTCAGGGCTTGGGCTGGCGGGAAAGCGGAAGAAGGCGGTTGAAGAAGGTCGACTGAAGAAGTCCGAAAATGGAAGAGAGGGGTGGAAGAAGGATGAAGGGATTGGTGCAAAGAGGATGGTGCAGAGGTTGGAAACAAAGCAGGCTTTGAAGAGGAAGTTGTAGAAGGAAATTTATGAAGGAAGAAACCTGAAATTGAAATTGATGAAGAAATTTGAAGATCAAAGTTGCAAGATAAAGAAAAAATTGGAAACCCAGCTTGAGAAACTCAATTGAAGGACGTTAGGGAAATAAGTGCAAGAAGTCGCTTGAGGAGGATTGTGGAAGGCCTTCATGGAAGAAGGATTTTGAATGTAGAATGTGAACATGGGATTTGAAGCAGGCGTAAGGAAGCAATTGAAGGTGGAAGTGGAAGGAGACATGATGAAGTTGAAGACAGAGGTTGAAGGACGAAGTTGAACAAGGAATTTGTGCATGGAGTTCGAGCAGGCGGTTGAAGCAGGAATTTGAATTGCTTTGCCATATTTTTTGCCACCTCTTCCAAGACCGATGCGAAGGGTGGCGAGACACGGGCAAAGGCGATTCCAGCGCTCAGTGAGCAGGAACCGCCAAAGGACGACGCGAGAATGCGTAGAAAAATGCGTTATGTGCAGGGAATCGAAAGCAGCAGGAGAAGAGATGAAAAAATCCGAGGAATTCTCTAATGAGATGAGACGGGACGGAGGAAGACGTCGGGGAAAATCGCGTGGATCATGAGAAAATCCTGACCGACCGACGTCGACGGGCGAGACACGGGATGGGAGGTTGGATGGACTGGCGAATGGATGGACGGAGGGCAGAAAAAGACGCGCAGAGAGACAGACAGGGAGACAAAGCGAACAGACATGAAGCTATCTATCCGTCTGTCCGTCTGTCCAGCTGTTCGACGTCGGCTGGCGACATCGGACATCACGTAACGAAGTGGCGACTTGCGCTGGCGATGCGAATTTTTGCGCGTCGACTGACGGGGACGACGGCGAGGATGGCGATGATGATGAGGAAGGCGATGAAGAGATGAAGATGAGGCCGTGATGATGACGAGGATGAGTTGAAGACGATGATGAGGTGAAGACGATGATGAGATGAAGAATATGTTGAAATGAAGAGGATGATGAGAAGGAGACGACGATGGGATGGAGACGATGGTGAGGATGAAGCGAAGACGCTGATGACGATGGTCATGGTGTCCAGGACGCAGCCAGAGAGTGTGAGCGGCGAAATCGCTGTTGAGTCCGGCGACAACACCCGATAATTCGCGATTCGCGTGGAATTTTCCGCCTTTTCCACCGTTTGCTCTTCGCCCCGCCAGCCTCCCCTGGTCCACAGTTTCCTTCGTCGGCTTCGCCAACCTCCGCCTCGAGACGTGGCCGCATTTGGCGTGCGCGGCCGACGCGTGTAAATGCAATCTGGCCAAGGCGACGCTTGATAACGCGGCGATAGGCTGAAGAAAATTGAAAAAGAAAAACAAGTAAAATTCAACAAAAATCAACAACAACAAAAAAATCAACAAAACTACAAAAGCAACAACCACAAATGGTCGAAGAAGCAGCAGCTCCTTCGCTAATCCCTGGTCGCCGCCATCGATGCGTGTCCGGGCCTCGGCTCCGATTGACAAATGCCGATAAAGTGCGTAATTTTAGACCAAATTGTCGATGATAGTTTTGTTGTTGTTGTTGTTGTTAGTTCTGTTGTTTTTGTTGTGCCCGCTCACGCACTCGATACTCGCGCCGGATCAATCGATTCAGATCTCTGAATTTATTGCCTTCGACGCCCGATTCTAATTCAATATCTTCGACCGAGGCTCCTTCGAGGCCGCGTCGACGGCGACGGCGATGGCGACGCCGCGCACGACGGAGGGTGGCTTAAAAACTACAACAACAACAAGAACACAATCCTCTCAAGCCTGCAAGTTTTTCTCCAGCCTCCAGCCTTTCCCAGGCCTCTTGTGCTGGCGTCTTTGTCTAAGCTCCGGGATTCCTCCACGCCTTCGCTGCGGCCCGATCCTGGTTCCTCACGCCCTCCTCCGTCATCGCGCCTCCCCCGCCCCCTTCGCGCCGTGCTCCCATGCCATTTGTTGTTTGGTCAATAAAAATTAAAAGCCCATAAAAATGTTGCTGCCATTCGATCGCAGGCGGCCAATTGCGGCGATTTAAGCCGATTGACTGACGGTTCCCGCCGGCCCCTCTCGGGCCTGGTCCTGCTCGCGGCCCCTCGGAGGCCCGGGACTCGCCGACTCGCGTCCGACATGCGATCGAGCAATTCGACAAGCATAGGCGATCGCACGACTTGTTGGGAAATTTGTCGTCCAGGCTTAGCCTTGGCAGAGGATTTTCCAGTGTTTGTAGATGGTTGAAATTGTTCTTGTAAAAATTGTGGCCGTTGTGGAAACTGCGTTGTTCTTGTACAAATAGTTGTTGTTGCGGGGTTCCTCGTATTAGCATTTCCTTCCACTCCTTGTCAGGATTCCTGGTGTTCTGCGGTTCTTCTTGCTCGAGTTGTCACTGTAGGTTGTTGCATTTGTGTCGTCGTTCTTGTTGTTGTTGTTGTTGCAGCAATCCCTACTCGCTCTCGTTGTCGCTGCCTGTCTGTGTCGTCTGCCTATCCATTGGCATTAAAGTGACATCATTTCGAATCGATTCTCGTTCGATCGCCGCCGAGGCAACGACGTGGCGAAGGCGTCGCCAACGCTCGTGTTCGACAGCGCGCGCAACTGGAGACGACGTGGTTCGGGCGATGTTTTCGAAGCCATGTTTTTTTACTTTAATTGTTTATTTTATGTTCCTGTGACAGAGAAAAGGCAGCGGACAAACTTTGGAGCTGGGTGAAAAGGCACATTTTTGGTGTTTGTTCTTCGCATTTAATTTTAGAAATGTTGTTGAAAGTAACCAAAATTAATTCCCGAGAAGGATTTGCTTTATGGTTTTTTAAACCTAGAAAATGGTGAATATTAGTTAGAAAACGGCAAAAAGTATTTTCAATATTCTGTTTTGTACGATGAACTAATTATAAATCATTTTCTCATTATGAATATGTATTTTTCACTAATATAAAACGAAAGAAAAAAGAAATAAATCAGAATAATATAAAAAATAAATAAAACAACATATTAAAAGAAACTTAAAACATCAAAATAATATGAAATAAAATAACATAAAACAAATAAAATAAAATTATGTAAATTCAAATAAATATGAAACATTAGAAAGTCTTACAATAAATCAAATGAAAACATGATAAAAAAAATAAACCTCAATCAAATAAACAAAACTAAACTGGAATAAAACATTGCAAATTCAATGCAAAATCCCCGATTTTCGATTCGATTCGATTTCTTTGGCAAACGATTTTCCGATTAGGCCGTGCCACGAGTTAGGAAAACTATTTGCGAAATTAGCGACGAATCCCGATCTTATCTCCCGCCTCCCAAGCTGCCTACAAATTGCTCTATTATGCCACGGATTCGACCCCGACTCGGCGGCGGCGGCGGGGGGCGGCGAAGTCGGCGCAGTGGCCGCAAACCGTCTGAATCGAGTGCGCGGTCGCGGGAGCCAAATTTGACGATCCCGGCCGCGGCTGCATTGCTGAGCGTCGCCGGCCATGTTGCGGCATTTCCTTAATGCGAAATTAATTAAATTGTACGACAGCAGAAGTAACGCAATTACCAAGACCGATTGCAGAAGAAACGCTGTGGAAAAACAGCCCGACAAAAGCACGAATCAGACGAGCCACAAAAAGCGACCACTCAGAAGCAACAAAAACATGTCCGACATCGACTGACATCAAACTAAAATTACTAAAGACAACTGAAATTCCACAACAATAAAATGAAGCGAAAACGAAAAAAGAAAATCTCAAGAAGAAATAAAAAATCATTGCAGGAACTACAACAACTCTCGTGGATTTCTTCTAAATGAAAATTAATTAAAATGTTAAAAATCGAACATTCGATTCATTTGCGGCAATTGCGGCAGTCGCCGACATGTGAGCGTGTGTGTGCGCGTGTGCGTGTGTGTGAGCCACCGGCTATTTGCAATAAAAACAGTTAATTATCGCTGCCGCTCGACTTGGGTCGCTGCGAAGCCCATAAAAGTTGGCCGAAGACTGGAGGGAAAAAATCGAATGTCTTTGGTGAAAAACTCCAAAATCGTCCACAGTTCAGTTGTTGTTGCAAGAGAAGTTGTATATATATATATATATATATATAAATATCTTTTTGACATATTGATAGTCGATTTTGAAATATTAGTCGATTTGCCGCTGTGGTCTCCGCTGGTGTCTTCAGTGATTAATATCTAAGAGCTGCATCGAGTCGAGTTCAGTCGAGTCCAGTCGAGTTTTTCACCCCGGTCCCACTTGCCAAACGATGATTGATGCGAGTGGGAAAACACGACGAACTCTTCCTTTAATTGCCAATCGTGTTTCTCTTATTTTTTTGAATTTGTGCAACCGAACACGAGTTTCAATTTTCCATATCCATATCGTAGATACCAAACCATCTCTTAAAGAGCTTCCTTTTTCTACATTTGCATTGGCTGTATTTCACTTTTTATACTTATCAAGAAATTCATATTTTTCTCAATCCGTGGTCAATTTCAATTTATATAAAAATTGCAACTAAAATTTGTAATTTGGTTTAATTTTATAAAAATTGTAAAAATTTAACTTCTTTTAATTTTATATTTTTCCACATTCATATCTTCTATTTCTCCAGTTTGTATAAATGGTTTTGAACTTAAATCTTTTATTCCATATATTTTTATATTTAGTTTTTTTAATTACACTTTTTTATTTTTTCATTTAATATCATTTTAATAAACTTATTAGCGTATATTTTTTACGAGTTGTTATGGTTTTTCAAGTTACGTTTATTAATTCTGTTATTACTCTTTTTAAGTACTCCTTTTATTTATTTCTATCTATTGGACATAATTCTGTAGGGATTTTATTTATTTCATTTTACATGCCAATTTATTTTTTATGAATTTCTAAATCTTTGATAATTTTTTTTTTCTATTTTCAGGTATGTGAAAATTCCAAAACAAATGTTTTTATTTCGCTTCGTGTCGCGATTTTGAGTTCGAATTTTTTGTTGGGTGAAATATGAATTTTTGTGCAAAATTTTTTTCATTATTTTTTTTATCAAGTTCCAATTTTGAAAGAAAGAATGTGAAATAAATTCCTTCCATTTTCACACAATTTTTCAAAATTTGATCGCCTTGTAAACGAAAGACTTAGGCAACGAACTCGAAACTAAGTCCTCTCGCGCACAAACGGAAGACGGAGAAAGAATAGAAAAAGTCAAGAAACAAAAACAAAACGAAACAAGAACAACGATCCAACAACAACAACAACAACAATGGCGCTCTTCCCCTCATCGTCGCGGCCGCGCACCCTGATGGAGCAGCTGCTGGCGCGCAAGATCGAGGCGGCCGCCCAGGCGACCGGCCCCGGGGGCAGCCGCCTCTGCCGCACCGACTCCCTCGACTCGACGAGCAGCATCGGGTCGCTGGGGTCGCTGGCGCTGGGCGAGGACGTCTGTCGGTGCGACGACTGCCTGCTGGGCATCGTCGACTTGTACGTGGTCAGCGCGGAGGCGGCCAAGAAGAAGGTAGGACCAGAAGCCCCATGTAGAGACTGTAGAAAAGAAACAAATGCTAAAAACAAAAGTGAAATGAACAACAAAACCAGCCACAAAACCAACAACAAGACAAACAAAAAACCAACAAAAAGCCAAGACAAAAACTAGGAGCCGGTTTTACTCCTAGTTACCAATTTTTACTCCTAGAACCAATAAAAAGTCGGCGAAAACGACTCGAGCCCAGCCGGCGCAGGAAGAAAAACTCCCCATTCTTCTCGGACCCGCCGCCGGTCGCCGGTGACAGGCGACAAGCGTCTGCTAATTACCCGCTAATTAGGCCCGGCCACGACGCCCCTGGCCCGCCCGCTGCCGCCCTCCGACTCCGCTGTTGTTGACGGTTGTCGGTTGACAGTTTTGCACATTTCATGTTTTATTCAAATGCGCATAAATTCCGGCGGTGTCGTCGGGCCAAAGTCGCCGCCGCCGCCGCCGCCGACGCCGCCAACAACAGCAACAACATATCCTGCGTCTTCCGCCTCCGCCCCTCCTCCTCGACACTTCACCCGCGGCCACCCGCTGGCCCCACGGCCATTAATCAACTCCTTCGCGAGGAGCAGAAACAGCGGCTGCGGTCGGCAAAACGGCCGAGGGCGGCGGTGGAGCGGGCGAGTGGACCGGCAGGGCAGAGAGTGTGTGAGGGAGACGGCGAGAGGTAGCTGGTCGTAAATCAAAGCGGTGCCCACGGCCTGCGACACCGCGCGCTGTCGGTTGTCGGCTGTCGGGCGCTCACGTGTCACGGCGGCGATCGCTTTTGCCACGAAAGTCGCCACTCGCAATAAATGTTCTGAATGAGTCAGAGCGCGATCCCGCGGGACGTCCGCGGTCAATTGGTTTTCTCTCTACGCGCTGTCGAGAGAGATATTTTTATTTGACGCCGTTCCTTTTTGCCAGTAGGCGACCGTGTCAGGCGTTTTTATTGAGAGATTGGTTTTTTCGAGAGGTTGGTTTTGTGAGAGATCGGTTTTGTGTGAGAAATCGCTTTTATTGAGAGACATTTATTTGCCTGGCAGAGATTTATTTGTTTCAGAGGCATTGAATGGCTGAGGAAATATTTGCATATTTCCCTAAGAATTTCTGCGCTTTCGGGTATTTATTTATTTCGGAAAAATTCAGTTTTAGAAATATGTTTTTTTTAAGGTTTTGTAATTTCCGTGAGTAATTTCTTTAATGAATATTTTTTTCAACAAATATTTATTTTAATTATACATTTTCCGCGTAATATATCCATTTTTATTCGATATTTGATTGCACATTTTTTAGAACAGCCTTTATACATTTTTCCTACCTTTTTCTTTTATTTGGTAAATTTAAGTTTTCTTTTGTTCGTTTTTCTTCGTAATTCAAAAAGCTTCTGGTTTTAGTGATTCGGTTCAATATCCTCTTACGCCTTGAGAGCCTTATTTTAAACTTGAGCGAAGACAGAATTGAAAAAGCCTCTTCTCTCTCCCTCGTTCGCAAAGCTCACACCAGAGCTTTTCCAAAATAATTCGAGACTGTGGCCAGATGCGAACGAGACGCGGTTCGTGTCTAGGATGATCGCGGCTGCCACTATCATTCCACAGATGGCAGTTTTGCCACTCTAAATCTGGTTGAGCACAGGGTGAATCCGTGTAATTATTCCTACAGATCGGTCGAAAGGAGAAAAAAGTGTGTTCATTGTTTTTAATTTAATATATATAATATTTAAATTTTAAATTAAATTATGGTGTGAATTTATTTATTAAAAACTGATTGATTTAAATATTTAATTATCAAAGTTCTTCAAAGTAATAATAAGAAACATGGCAAGGAAGACTAATTTGACCAGATGATGTTTCAATATACTAATAGCAGATTATAATTTTGTTATATATTTGCTTTTGAGCCCCAGATGTCTACATTATTTTTTATTAAATAATCTGTTAAGAGAAACCGCGAAGAAACCGACTTGAGAGCTGCGACAGATAAGCAATAAATGTGATGAATAGTAACAATTGACGAGGACAAAAGAAAAAAATAATAAATCAATAAAAAAGTAAGCTAAGAACGCACCACAAAAATAAATTCATAAAAAGTAACTGAATAATTTTCAAAAAGGCAAACAACATAAAGTGTATTTTCGTCATGTTTGTTGTTGTTGTTGTTGTTGTTGTTGCGCCAAATATGTACCACACGCGTCTCAAATCGAAAGCTTGAAGAACTTGAAGTGGCGAACCGAGCGGAGAAGAAGAAGAGGAAGAGCAGCCGCATGCCAAAGCCGTTGAAGCAGAAGCAGAAGCAGAGGCAGAAGAAGAAGAACAACAACAGGAGAAGGTGAAGAAGAACAAGAAGCTCGTTTAAGTAGCCGGGGAAGAAGAAGAAGAAGAAGAAGAACAAGCAGCAGAGGCGTTCGAAAGCCATTGAAATTCAACGCAGTGTTAAAGGTTTCTCACAGCACTGTTGTTGTTTTTGTTGTTGTTATTTTTGTTGTTGTACGCCAAGTGCTCTTGATGAATATTTAAATGGTTCGGCGACGACACCAACAACAACAAATGAAGAAACGCAGAAGAAGAAGAAGAAGAATCGCTTGACGTCACTGGGTAGATTAGCGGTTATTTATTTGCATTTGTTGTTGTTTGTATACGAATTTGAAGCTTGTCTCTAAGCTATTGACTAAATAGCGCCAACAAAAGCAACAACAAGAAAAATATAGCATTAACATATATAGTGCGAGCGAAGCAACAACAACAAAGTGAAGTCTGGAAAAAAACACAACAATTGAAACCTCACCCAGTGACAAAAACGAACCTCGTGCTATCAAGGGCAGGCTGGCAGTTGATGTCTATCCGCCAAATGGATATCTGTCCGTGGATAGATAGATAGACAGACAAATCAATGGATGGACGAAGGGAGAGGGACAGGACAAAATTAATTGAAGAAGGAAAAAAAGAAACAAATTTAAAAAAATACATAAAATAAGATATGAACAAAAATGTAATAAAATAATAAATAATAAATAAATAAATAATAAAAAATAATAAAATATTCAAAAAAAATTCAGAAATAAAAAAAAATAATAAATTTAAGTTAAATGGAAGATAATGAGTTACTTGAAGAGAGGAAATAAAAATAAATTAGAGCAGTAAATTGTTAGATGGACAAACAAATGACGATAGAGTCGAGATCGGCAAATTTCTATAGAAAAATCGAAACGATATAAAAAATCTGTGGACTTTTTGGCGAAATACAATGAAAATTTCTGTCATTAGAACTGTCGGACAGCCAGAAGATGTCATTGACATGGGGAAGAGCGAGATTTTGGTTTCGAATGCGCGGCCGATCGACAGCGTGGATGGTCCGGTGGTCCCGACCCCCGACGCAAGGCGTGGCTCCAAAGTCGGGATCCAGATGTCCACAGTCTGGCCGCCAGATGGTCCCGATGACCTCTGCCGACGCCGCTGCCCACTGGCGGTCAAACTTCAATTAAACCAAACCCACAGCAAGTTCTTCAGTCTGCGACTCGGCTCTTGTGATCATCACGACGATGATCATCGCGATGACTGACTCCAATTCGATTTCCTCGGCCGCACGATCCACACGTGTGGAAATAATCGAATGAACTTAATTCTTACACAATTCCACAAATATCTTCCCTTATTGTCTTCGTATTATTTTCATTGTGATATTTTGTTACTTTCTCGTGGTAGGGTTTCAGGTTTAGCGGTCCACGGAACTTAAATGGTTTTTGTTATTTTGCAATTTTGCGTATATTTTTTAGATATGTTTTATTGTTTATATCCTCGGGAACCTTTCGGCTGTCGTATCAAATGAATGTGGTTTTCATGAACTTCCTAATGTTACTGATATTGAACATGAGTGAAAAATCGCAAATAATTTTTAGTACTCTCGATTTTTCATTACTCTATTTTTGCTTTGGTTTATTTTGCTTAATTTAATTTAATTTTGTTATTTTTATTCATATTTTTTCTTTTGTTTCAATTGTTTTATTTTCATTTTTTTTCAATAATTGGTGCAATTTTATGACCATTTTAATCACACTGGCCAGTGCGCGACAATGGGCGAGCAATCGGGGAAGTGTCGATTGTGCTCTGTTTACACGATGCTATTTTAATTTCGCATCGAAACGATCGACTTCTCAATGCCGTCAGGAGGAGCGAAATTCGTTCGGCTGAAAAGTAATCGGCTCACGGGTAAACAGAGGGTCGTCATTCGTGGATCAAGATTCGATTTTTTCTAGTGACTTTTTGCAATTTCCTCGAGGTCGAGGCGAATGAGACGATTTTCCATTTCATGTCAAGGAATTCCTCGACTGACTGAGTTTCTGTGTTTTTCCCATGCCCTGAGGCGTCGATTCTTCAGTCGACAATCGTTCGTGAACAGTGGGGAAAATCGCATGTTTGAAAATATTGCGAGGAACATGAGTTATTGGCATGTGAATGATTTGATTCATTTTTGATTTATTGTTTCTCCCGCCTTCCCTTGTGTTCGGACGAAAACATCAATATAAACCTCGCATTTTTTCCATTTCTTATTTCTCAGTGAATTTTAATTTCGATTCCAATATAATTTCAATTGTTGGAATATAAGTTTGGTTTTTTTAGTTGCATTTGCAACTCTTTCTAAAAATATTTATAACATTCCAGGTTATTAGACATAATTAAATGCTAGTTTGTATATTTTAAATTTTACTTTTTTCCTTACTTTTATATTTTTTCAATACAGTTTTAGGGATTTCAATATGAGTTTATTTTTATTATTTTATAAGACTATATTTTGTTTTTTTTTTTTTTTAATATGATAAGATACATTTACGTTAATCAATTTGCTGTTCTGCCTGTTTATTTTCATTACTTTATGCTTTCAGCATGATAATTTATTTCTTCTTCGGAGTCGAAATCAAATCTATCATTCTGCAATTTTATTTTTCGCCTCAGTTTCATTTGGATTTATATTTAGATTTTTATTGCGAATTTTCGATCGTTCCAACCGGCGTTAAAATTTATCGGTCTCTTGGAAGAAGTCATTAAAATAATTGAGCTCCGTGCCTTGGAAATCGAAATGGGTTGCGTTGAAAAGTCGTTGGAACAACAACGATAACAACAACAGCAACAAAAACAATAACAACATTTACCAACAACAATAACAATAGCAACAACGCCAAACAAAAAACATCAAACAAGAACAACAGCAAACCGAAAGAATAGCAGAATAAGAAAATAATGAGGGAGAGGGGGGGGGGGGGGGTGGTGGGTTCGATAGAGGGAGATGGAAAATAGACGAAGGCTGGGAAAAAATCCACCAACGAAATGAATTGAGCGCGAATTAAAATTTGTTATTGCTGGGATTCCGTTTCATTGTTGTTGTGGCTATTGTTGCTGTAATCGGTGTTTTTGTTATTTCTGTTGTTTATTTATTGGTGTTCTTGTTGTTGTTCTTGTTGTTGTAGCCTCTTGCGGCTTCTGATATAATTTCACGACTTGCCGTTGTTGATGTTTCTGTTGATGTTTTGGGGTTTCCTCTTATCGCTGAGCATGCTCCAAAAATCGCGGTCGAGCTCCATCGAATTCTGCTGCTGCTCCTCCGCCCTCTCTCTCTCTCACTCCTCGCTCCTCGCCTTCCCCGAGCTTGTGCGCCTGTCTCCCCTTCCCGCTCGCCCCGTTCGCCGCCCGCTTCCTGAACTCCTCGCAATGCTCTCAATCAATCGTCATGCCATCGATTCCTCACTTCTGACCCCTTCTCAGCCCCACCTCCCTCGGCCGCCCCTTCGCAGCATCGCTCGTTCCCGTTCACGCCCTCCTTGCCGACCTGCCCTTCGTCCGCACTCGTTCTCTCTTCCCTCACAACACGTCATTCATCGCCTCTGCATCTTCCCGCCCGCCACGGCCCCTCTCTCATTCCTCCAGCTTCCCTGGGTCTCTCTGTTCTCCCCCATTGCACGGTCTGTTCACCTCTCGTTCCCACCGTCGCAGAACGCTTTCTCCCTTCCCTGCCGCCCTCCATCGCTCTCCTCACCCATTTCCTGAACAACATCTGGTCGTCTCTTTGCTCACCTCCTCTGTTTCAGCTCCCTCTCTCTGGACGCTCTCATTCTTCCTTACCCTCTCTCTCGCTCTCGCTCTCGCTCTCTACCACTTCGCTCTCTCCTTTCTCGCCCTCTCCCGCTCTCGCCCAGTGCCGGCTCGTTCGCACTTTGTTTCGGTGCAAGGCGAAGCTTGGGGCGAGTGGAGACTTTTGTTGTTGTTCGGATTTGTTGTTTCTGTTCGATATTGTTGTTGTTGGATTTGTTGTTGTTTTTGTATTGTCTTGTTCTGCTTGCTGTTTGAATTTGTAATTGTTGTTGTTGTTGTTGCTGCCCATTGATGATGTTGTTGCCTTTTCTTGCTTACTTGTTGATTTCTCGTGTTGATAACTCGTGGAACGCGTGCGTTTCAGGCTGAAGTTCTGGGCGTGTGGAACCGAATTCGCTCTCGAACGCGTTCTAAATGTCTTCTATTTTTCGTGGTCTTTTTTTTAAAACATTTCTAGTGGTTTTCTAACATTTTTCAAGCCATATACCTAAGCATTTGCCTGGTAACTTTCCCGGTTTTTATTTAACTTGATTTGAATTTTATTTATGTTTATTTTTCCTGTTTTATGATTAATCATCTTTGGCTTAATTTAATATCATATCTTCTATTTGATTACATTTTTTATATATTTTTTTTATTTCATTTTTCATTTTATCTGAGTTCGATTTGATTATTTGGTTTTTTTAGCTGGTTTTATTATTTTATTTGATTATAATTCTCGCTTTCTTGTATTTGGTTTTCTCATTCATGTGTTTTGTGAAATTTCATTCCACACACACCCGCTGGCTCCGCTTCTGCCGACTTCTCTCTCTCTCTCCCTCCCGTCGTCCGTCCTCGCTCCGGCCGTCGTTCTCTCGCTCTCTCGCTGTCTCGCGGTCTGGCGCTCGCCTCGGCTCTTTGGGGCTTCAGTTCGAGTTCCCAAGCGATCGCGTTCGGCTGGCGACTGCTTTTTCCGTGGCTCCTCCGCTGGCGGCGGCTCGTTCAGTTTCCGAGATACTCTCGTGGCTTTCTTTCACTGAAATAATATTCCACAACTCCCTATAACAACACAACAACCGTAACATCCAAGTCTTCCCACAAGACGGCGACCACAAAAGTAGAAGAAGCAGACGCGGGTCTCGGGACCGGGAAAAAATTATCGTAAAAAAACCAATAAGAAAAGTGCAAAAGCATGTAAGAAAGTGAAATTTTAACTTCTGCAACAAGTGGAAAAAAGTTTGGTATGAAGAAAAAAATCATGTGAATGGAATTAAACAGAAAACAATAAATTCTTGGGGAATTCTGTAAACATGCAAAAAATTGAAAAAATAGAAGATATAAAGATAGGAAAAATAGAAATATGAAAAATAGAAATATGAAAAGTTCAAATTTGAAACTTAAAATTGACAAACATTATGAAAATAAGAAAAAATGAAATTAAAAATAAAAAAAACAATAAATATAATAGATGGAAAATATTTGTTACTAATTACCCGAGAAAAAAAGGGCTGATTTGAAAAATCTAAGATTTCGAGTTTTTTATTCATTTTCTTCTCGGAAGTCGATTTTGCGAAGAAATACATAAAAGTACATTTTTCCCACACAAACTTTGAGCAACAACACGAAATGTCTCTGTTCGAGACACGATATGGATATTTTAAAAGTCGTTCCATAACTTTAACACTTGTGAGGTTCCATGGACAGATTCTTCTTTATACACCCTGATGAGGATAAATCAAGATCGAAAAGTCTGATAAGTCTTCTGGTTGTACGAAAGATGTCCGAGCAAAATTCTCGAACGCAACTCGTTTTTATAAATTTATGATATGAAAACGTTCTGTCTGCTTTTAAATTGAAGAATTGTTATTTGTTTTAAATTTGTAATATCTTTAAATTTATTTCCTTTATTTCGTTTTCATTACAGTTTATGTATTTGATTTCGTTTTAATTAAAAATTATTTATTTGATTTCTTTTTTACTAATGATTATGGGTTTGCCTTCGTTTAAATTAATATTAATTTATGTCATTTATTTTTAATTATATATTTCTTTTCAATAATTTACTTCAATTTATTAAAATTTATAATTAAAACTCAAAGATTAAAATTTAAAAAAATGAAATTAAAAAAAAAATTTTCCAATGGAAAAAAAATTAGTATGAAGGTAGAAAGTTCCATATTTTACGATGGTAATAATTTTCTTGTAAATGTTTGAAATTTTGTTTTATTTAAAATATAATTTATTATTTGAATTAACTATTTCCTTTTTAAATTATAATAAAAAATATGTTAATTAAGAAAGTCTCGCGATTCGAAACCATTCGAAATCGTTCTTGAG
>OX376700.1:7249155-7461375 GCA_947389925.1 Coelopa pilipes
GTCGAGTCCATTAAATTTAGCAAAAAAGTTGCCGCTTTTTGTTTCTTTCATGTTTTCCATTGTTGTCGCAGTGAAAAAAGGCAATGAAAAAACACTTGATTTTTAGAAATTTCTCTTTGACACTTGCTGTGCCGGAGAAAGACGTTGACATGTTCAGCTCTTTGTGGGCTGTTGCTGTTGTTGTCGTGGCGTTTTATGCTCCAACGACTGTTGTGGTTGTTGTGAAAGAGCACAACAATGGGATAAAAATCGAGGCGAGTTGGGGATTCATTTTAATGTTTTGTTTTAATAAATTTTAATGTCTTTATGTATTTTTATTTTATTTTTATAACATGCAATTTCAATAAGTAATCCATTTTCAAAGATATCTAATCTTTTAATGTAGCTGGCAAGAAATCTGAAGACTGACTAACCCTTACTTCCATGTAGTGCTAATGACTACAGAAACATAGGGTCGAGGCACAAAATTCCGTAGAAAAAAACATTCCTCACATACGTATTCATGTTCAAAATATTTCCTCAGTTGTTGAAATTTCCCAGCGACTCTGACGAAGCCTCGAGCTGCAGACGCAAATTTCCCATAATTGGGCGATGATGCAAATAAATAAATTTCTCAACGCGACGGAAGCCGACGTCAAATGATAGAAAAACAATAGAAAAAACACGGTCAAGAACAACAAAACAACAACAAATGACCGCAAAGCCAAAAACAAACAGCGCCAAAAACGAACAACACCAAAAACTTCTGAATCAAACGAAGCTCGCAACAACTACAACAAACTCTGGACACCACAACAAATCGAATAGCTACAAAAACAACAATGGTAGAAAAATGTCCCTTGAGCTGTGATTTTTTCAACAGTAATTGATTCAAGTGAATTTCTAAAGCAAGAAAAAAGTGGAAATATGATTGATAAAAAATTGAAAATTCAATATGATTTTCGTTTTCGCGAGCGGTTGTTGTTTGCGATTGTTGGTGGTTTAGTTGTTGCTACTGGTGCTGTTGCTGCAGTTCCCTTTGTTTTTGTTGTAGCTGCTGTTCAGTTCGGCACACATTGTTATTGTTGTTGCCCTGGCATTTGTTGTTTGTTTCAAGTTGTTGTTGTTTGATTCTCATTCCCATTGCTTCATTTGAAATTCGATTGTTCGTTTTTGTAGTGGTTGTTATTGTTGCAATTGCTGTAATTTTGCTAATTATTGCGTTACTACCAATGTTGTTGTAGTCATTGTTGTGATTGTTGTTGCTATTGTAATTGTTGCTATTTGCATTTTTCTGGGTTGGGTTTGTTAAAAAAAATTCTCTTCATTTCCTTGAATGACGACAAAATACAACAACAACAACAACAACAATAAGTAGGCTTGCCATGCAATTCTGATAAGCGATAGAGAAGCAACAACAACAACAAACAAAATAGAAACAACAACAATGATACTGAACGTTGTGACTGGAATATATTATAAATTACAACAACAGCAACAACAACAGATAGTACCTACATCGATAACAACAACAACAACAACAAAGTACAACAATAAGAAGAAAAAAAAACTGCAAAAAGAATGAGAACAAACAATTACAATAACAACAACTACAACAATGACGACAAGACCAACCACAACAGTAATAAGAAACCGCCAACAACAACATCAATAACTACAACAACAACATCGAGTCTCGATTGAACGCTTGGGTGCTCGCAATAATTGCTATAAAATTAATTAACTTCACTTTGTTGTTGTTGCAATTGTTTATACAGTTCATGTTGTTGTAATTGTTGATACAATTCCCGCTTGTCGTTGTTGTCTCTATTGTTGCCATTGTTGTTGTCGCTGTTGTTGTTGCTGTTGCTGTTGTTGTCAGAGGCGTTGTTTTTATAAATATCAATTTCCTGCGAATGCATTTAAGATCGCGAAAATGTTTCGTTGACAAAAAAACGTTCACATATTTCTTGCTCATTCGCTTGTGTTATAGCGGCAAAAGATTATGGTATAGATTATGGATCGGAATTATAGCGACAGCTATAGCGAGGGATTGTCTACGTATAAAGTAATCTAACAGGAGTTTCAAAGTAGACTCAAAGTAGTCTCAAAAACACTCTCAAAGGCGTCTCGAAAACACTCTCAAAGGAGCCTCAAAGTAAACTCATGATAATCTCGAATCATCTCATTCATCATCTCAACATTAACACAAAGTAATGCCAAGGCAGGCGCAAAGTAATCTTAAAGTAAAAATAAGTTCAAATCTGAAGTCTATCTCAATCTAATCTCAAAGTGATCTCAAATTGAACTCTACGTAGTCTTCCCAACACTCTCAAAGTGGACTCAAAAACACTCTCACGATCTGAAAGCAGTCTCCAATTAATCTCAGAGTAATCGCCAGCTATTCTCAGAACTCGCCCACAGCAAGCATGAAGGTGTCTAAAAATAGACTCCTTCTGCTCCCCCAAAGGGCTCGATTAGCGGCATGATCGGTTGCTTCCAGGCCGCCGATGCCTATCGCCGATTGCAGTGCAAGGTCGTCGTCTAATCGTCGCCTATTCGGGGGAAACCTGACCACAGCAATTTCCACAGCAACGCCCATGACGGGCCCTGCGTCTAGACGGCGGACCCGATCAAACTGGCCGATTGTGGCGTCGACTGGCTGCGTATTTGGACTGTCGATTTAGCGCCGATGCCGATGGAATGACGCAGGCAAGGATGAGTGAACGGGCGGATGAATGGGCGAAGTCCGGGGGAGAAATAAATAATGCATGGCAAGAAAGTTGATATCAATCTTGTTAACAGTACGAATTAACTTAATTTCCTACGTTAATTAAATACGCCATCTGAGCGATTGACTTTTGCCGCGCTACCGATGTCCGTCTGTCCGCCTGTCCGCCTGTCTGTCCGTCCGTCTGTCTAATGACGTGTGCGATGTGATCGTGCCAGTACATTTGCTGCTCGTTGCTACTCAGGAATTATACATGAAATTAAAATGACATGCTTCGGTTCAGGTTGATTTTTTGTTATTACTATTCGATCCAATGTTGAATTTATTCTGATGATATTTTTACTATTTATCTTTTATTTATTCGCATGTGGAGTTTATTTTCTGTAATCGGGATCTGCTATAGTCTAATTTCGCATGTGCCGTGCTTGTAATTATTTAATAACTTATCTAGTGTCCATTATCTAGTTTCCATTATCTAGTTTCCATTATCTAGTTTCCATTATCTAGTTTCCATTATTTGATTTCTTGTTTGGCAGATTCTGCCTTTTATTGCAGCTGTTCTAAGGGGAGAGCATTGCTATAAAAATATTGTCGTTTTCCAATCCATTAACATTTTTATCACTGCCGATCTGATAGTGCTCAAAGTAAATCAATACATCCCTCAATTAATTTTGTAATTTATTCTATCGTCACTATTTTTTCTCCCTCCTAATTAATTTCGATTATTTTCTCTCCTATTTCACTATTTTGCCCCTAATCCTCTCTCACGTTTGAGTTTTTCCACTCGCTCAGCTGATTCTATCGATCTTCTCTGTTCCCACTGGTCTGTTTTCTCTCTCCCTGCCCAACCTGTTATCTCTCTGGTGGGTTGTGCATTCCATTATCAACTTTCTCTGCTAGCAAATTCACATGGAATATTGCTCGAATTTCGATTTCATATCGATTCATTTCCATGCAATTCAAATCTTTGCAATATTTACGATCACTTTGCGATACAACAATGTTTTTGAGCCGACTGTGTTAATTAGTGATGACGAGATCAACGATCTGGAAGAGATGTGAAATTATTCCGATTATGTTATTCAGTTTTTTCGTTCATTATCTGTTGTATTTATTGTACGATTATTGTTTACTTTTCATTTTATCATTCCGACACTCAGACATTCAACGGACACGTTTGCCGTCATTAACTCTTTTATGATCGATTATATTTTGACATGATCGAGTGATATTTTTTCCATATTGACGTTATCTGTGGATTTGTCTGTCGGTGTATCGCGTTCTCGCTATCTAGATGTCTGTCTGCCTCTCGCTATCTGTCAATTGCCGCCGCGATAATTTGCCATCGCCTCGTGTCCCACGGCGTTTCCGATAGAAATCTTTGCCCGTCGTCGATTTGCGCAGTTGGCCGGGAACGCTTTTGGCCAAATTTAGCAAAGTTAATTGAATTTACTATTGGCCCATTCGATTTTGTAACGCTGCGCATGCGCAATCGTCGATCGCGATCGCCATCGCCAACGCCGTTGACATCGCCAACATCGCCCGAGGTGTGAAGTGAATTTTAAGTGTGAAAAAATCAATTTCATTTAGAAAATGCTTCGTACGAATTGGACCCTGTTGTTGTTGTTGTCGTTGTTGTCACGACGTCATCAACGCTTCCCATGGACCGTGACGGTGGGTTGGGGAGAACGAGACAAGAACCTGTCGGCATGAATTATTGCAGAAAATCGTTCGAAGCCTTCGCTCTGACGCTGTAATTGAAATCGAGTTGTCAGCATTTTGGTGGGTTTGGCCCAAAGCCAACTGAAGTCAGAGGTTGGCTGGAGTTGGTCAAAATTCGGCAAAATATTTACAATATTCACTCACAGAAAACTGAACAAATATGGATCATTACACCTGAGGAAATATTTAGAAAAATTGATAAGAAAATACTATGATTATAGTATTTTCTATTTTATATAAATTGCTCTAAAAATGTTCTTAATCCACACGAACAAGATTCAGTGATAAAAATCTAAATATGGAATGAAAAATTTCATAAATGAAAAAATTATGTTTCTAAATCAAAATTGATTAAACGTTTTAGATGATGTTTTATTTTATTTAATATAATATTTAATAAATTTTAAAGTATCAAAATAAAAATTTTAAAATTGAAAATCGAGGGAAGTTTTTGAGGATTTCTAAAAATGACCATCCAATTTCTAAGCGCGAATCGAAATTTGTTCCTCAACGGCCGAAGGAATCCCGAGAAAATTGAAATTCGACCAGCGTGCGTAAATCAAGCGGAGCTGTCAAGCTGCCATGTTCTGAAATATGTTCGACAGACTTCGAATCGCCAAATGTCACTGCGACCAGGCTTCGGTTGCAGACGTGGCGTTTGTCGCCGATGTCACCCTGTCGCCGGCGGCCATGTTGGAAATGTCAAAATCTGATACAAATGGCGCCGCTGACGAGGGAGAGGGAGACGGCATTAGCATTATGTCCTTTTTCGTGACGGCAACATGTGGTTTACAACAACTACAGGTGCAACAAACACAATGGCAATAACAGCAATAAAAGTAACAAATTCAAAGAATCCATAGCAAATTTTCCTCGCTCGGAAAACACTCAGCATGAAAATATGGCAAGACTGGCGGCTGAAGATTTTCGGAGGAGCGAGTCGCGCCACCTCTGGTGTCGGCCCAGGGGCCGTCAGCAGTTGGCAACGCCTGCACTGCCATCTCTTCTCTATTTATTCTTCATTCCAAATGATTTTTCTTGAATTTCTGACTTCTGAGCTCTGCCTTTTTTATTATTTCTTCCGTTTCCCATTATTTTTTTTTTTTTTGAATTTCGGATAGTTGTTTCTCTAAATTAATATGGAATTTATGGAAAATTTGCCCATCTCTGGTTGATGTTCGACGTCAAACTGCGGTGGCAACGCATCGCCTTCACCTCGAAAAACACATGTTTTATCGCCGGCTGAACTGCGTAAATATGTTAATCCAGAGTGGCGAGCGTTGCCACATGTTGTCTGTTTAATTAACGATATCTGTGTTCGGCTTAAACGAACGACAATCGGTGGCACTTGTTGCTTTTGTTTCGTTCTTTGCCAGTGAAAAAGTGGTTTCGAAAATAAATAGGAAGTGATCTAATTATTGCAAAGGTGCGATTTTATGGAAAAGTTCGTGAATGGGGAATTTTTTCTTTACGTTTTTTTTCGAAATTTGTTCAGAGATTTACAATTACAAACGATTTTACAAACTTTTTGATTGATTTGATTAAATAACAAAAAAAATAAAGTTATTTATTGTGTTTAATCAGTCAATCAACACATTTAAAAGGATTTTGAAAGAATATTTAATTAAAAGGAATAGCTAATTTGTAATTATATAATAAATAAATATAATGTTATAAATTAATATTTGGGGTTTTCTTCTTATTTACTGCATTTTTATTATTCCATATTTATGGGAAACAATTTCTTCATTAAATATTTTTAATTCAACATTTAAGTATAATATTTTATACTATTTCAAATCTATCTTAAAATAATAATTCGGCAAATATTTTCTGCATGTTTACTTTTCGAGAATTTCCCCAAGATGAAAAATTTTTAATTTTGTTAGCTTCAGGAAAATGTGAAAAAACTGTCAGTGACAATGACAATGTTTCAAAGTAACGGAAAACAAGGAAAAACTCAGAAATAAACCGCAAACCAGGTGTCAAAGAACTAAAAAATAATTCGTGAAATTTGATTTAAACGTAACTCATGAGAAGTAGAATTTCGACGGCGAATTACATCGAAAAAATAGTTATAAAGTAATAAAATTTAAGAGAAAAATCAACCACAACTAAGGTGACAAAACATCGACCGTAAATCAATTGAAAATAGTTAACTTGGGCGACCAAACGGGAAAATAGTTGAGTGTAAAAGGAATTGGAAGGTGCGACAGGAAGGCAGTGGGAAGGACGGAGAACGGCAGGAGGAGTCCTTGCGCCGTGAATGAGCTTGGAAAATGTCGATCTGCGCCTATCCGCAAGTACGCATCTACGAGGACTTCGACAAGATGAGCGCCAAGGAGGTTTACTACAACGAGGCCGGCAACAAGATCACCGTCAAGCTGCTCCACTTCCCCAACGTGCCCCCCGAGGACATCAACAAGATGCGATTCGACGACGACGACGACAACGACAACGACGTCGTCTCCTTCGCCAATGGCCAAATGGCTGATGGGGAGGAGGAGGACGACGAGCGCGAGGGCGGCGAGGTCACGCCGGTGCCCACCGAGGACGACGGCGGCGAAGAGGACGACGACGGCGACGGCGAGCAGGAGGTCGTCGCCGACCGCGACACGTCGGCGACGGCGACGGCGACGGCGGCCTCGAGGACGCAGCCGAAGAAGGCGCTGCGCAAGAAGACGTCGACGCCGCAGCTGCACTCGCGCAAGTGCAGCATCGCCTTCGCCCAGGCCCACGGCATCAAGATCACGCCGCCCCCGACCCCGCCGCTGCCGCTGCCGCAGTCGCAGTCGCAGCCGTCGAAGGGCGTCCCGTCGTGGTCCGCCTCGAGCATGCCGACGATTCTGTACCCGAGCAACTCAGCGTCGGCCGCCTCGAGTGCGGCGATGGGCGTGGCCGAGGCCATGGGCTCCAGCAGAGGTGGCGGCGGCGGCGGCGGCCTCAAGCGCTCGATGCTGTCGCGTCGCTCGCCCTCGCCGTCCACGTCGGCCGCGGCGTCCAACAGCCTGTGCCCCGGCTACGCCCAGTACTCGAAGTCGCTGCTGGAGGTGCCGATGCCGCGCGACTACGGCTACGCCTCCAGCGACGACCTCAGCTCCGAGTGGGACTCGGACGTGTCGTCGACGTCGGCGACGCGCGGCAGGACCCAGGAGAAGAAGGTGAGTGTGGGCAGACGACAGTGGGCAGTCGTCAGTGACAGGGGGATCGACGTCATCATCGTCGTCGTTATCGTCACCGTCACCGTCATGAAGGCCGTCCGATGACGTCCGTTCACGAGTTCTGGTCCGATTCATTTCCGTCCAAAGAACGCCTACGGACTTTTCCCTTTCCCTGGCCCTCCCCGACCCCCCTCCGCCTCCTCATCCCGACCGCTCTGCTGCCTTTATTTCAACCGCAATTAGACGCCCCGGTCGACTCAACTCGACTCGACTCGTTCCGCCGATTGAGCAAATAATCGCCATTCACATTTTCCATTGATAAGTTTTGCCATCATGCTCCTCGGATACAGGGTGTGCGATTGAAAGGGACGATGCAAAAGGGTCGAATAAATAAAGGCATAACGTAATCGTATTGGAATTCTAATTACAATTTTCTGCTGATCACGTGAACAAATTTAATATTTTTTACTTCACGCTTTGTTCATTAAGTCTAAAACATGTGCAATTATTTAAAAAAATATATCGTAAGTTTGTCTAATATGCATATGTATATATTTTTTTATTTGATTCATCACGTATTTAGTAAGTTCAGAATGCATTATAAATTCATAAATTTCTTGAATTAGTTAAGGATTCAATTAATGCACAAAAACAAGAATTAACATTGTCTTTCCTTGACTTTAACCGCAAATCGTATCATTTTAATTGATGACAGAAATTAAGCCGATATTAGCATAATAATTTTGCAATGAACTCCTTGTGATTTTTTTCTCCTCGAACTTCTATGCTCAATGCGTTTGACCTGTGGCTCCCTTTCTATCCCTCTCTCTCCTCGCTCACTCTCCGTTGCCGTCGCTCCCAACCTTACTACGCAGCGTGCAAATGTGTTGTATAAATAGATGTCGCTGTCTCTGTCGCTCGCGTGCGCGTCACCACCAAAACAACTTCGCTAATTTATTCTGTGTGATTTCGCTCAACCTTCTTAAATTCTGCGTTGTTTCCGTTTTGTTTTTGCATTAAAAAACTCGTTTACACTGACCAGGCGCCGCCCGGCAGAGACACCGGAGAGAGAGCGACTCAGAGAGAGCGAGCGAGTGGTTTCAAGATAAAAGGCAACAAAAACAATAACAAATAATACAAAAATAACAAAAATAACATCTCAGGAAAATATAATGAAATTGATTTACGATCAAGTTTAATCCAAAAACGGTAAATCGCGTAAATGCATGCGCTTACAACAGTGTATATATATGAATATATATGTATACGTAAGAAGCCTAATCAAGATCTCACTTCCAACGTCAGCGCGAACAGGATGTGTGAGAATACAAAAAACAAAAAAACAAAAAAAAAAAACAATACAAATATCATCAAAGTATAAACATGTTCTTGGAAGCGAGAAGATTTAGAGCTCCGGTTGTCATAGGTTCTAAATTGTGCTGGATGGTAATAAATTTTGGGCTAATCGTGGACTTAAGAGGAAGTGGTAAATGTATAGCAAGTTGATAATTAATTGTAGACATTGCTTCAGATACTGTTTGAAAAATTAAATTCACCGGACATTTTTTGTATTTGATCTTATAATTTAATTATTTTGTCATAATTTTTTAAGTTCCTAAACTAAATATCGGGAATGGAGTCTTCGTTTTTCAATCTCGGAAACACTCTGTGCTTACAAATGGAGCAAAACCACTCTGTAGAGCAGCTGCAGCATCTCTCATTAAATTTAATGAACGTGGTTAAATAACGTCAAGACACAACGGACAGACAGATACAGAGACAGATGTACAGACCGACCGACCGACAAACGTAGAGAGAAGCAGACAGCCAGCTTAGTTAGCTATTTAAATAACGCCATCTACATAAATCTCCGTAGTAATTCTGACATTTTGTCAACATCGCCGACGTCATTAAACACAAGATATAAATATTAAAACAAAAACAACGTACGTACGAAACGCATTCGCAAAAGGAGAAATAAGTACGGTAGGGGGAAAATGAAAATGAAAACACATTAAGAATAAGAAAAAGGAAAAATAATAAAACAAAAATCTCTTAATAATTCTCGCACATTAAGCAAAGAAAGAGTCAAGAAATCTTCGTGCGGCTTTAGTTGCATTTTTAAAGCGCATCGGGATACATTTCGAGGACGGCAAAGGTTTCTGTTTCAATCGTACAAAGTGGAGAAAAAATGAAAAAATAAATCTTTAGAAAATAGTCAGCGAGGTGGCCGAGTGATTTTCTCTCCGGTGAAGTGATTGTTATTTGGCTAGGGCTCAGTTGGAGTCCGGTATCAAAGGGTCCAGTGCGTGTTAATTATTCCTATGGATTTCCACCGCCCCTTCACTGTCTTTTCCACCCTGATCACTTGTCTGTGCATTTTCCCGCTATCTATTTAGGTCATTTCCACAACTCCAAATCTCCTCCTGACAGTCTCAGCTCAGTGAAAAATCTCCCTCGCACTATTTGGCTTCAACTAGAGATTTACGGTCACGAGACCTTCGCTTGGCGCTCTGGCGATCCGAGGCTCCGCCCACAATACCCAGTAATTATCCGTTATCTATGCTGCAACGCACGCCTCGACGTCGTCGGTCGTATTTAGTTCCGATTTAGTGCCTCGATCTGGGTTGGGGCTCGGTCCAGAGGCCGGTGGCTCGCGTTCGCAGATGCCTTTGAGCCGTCGGAAGAGCTGTTTTTCGTTTTCCTTCGTGAAGCTGCGCCAGAGCGGAAGTTATGAGGTGAACTCGGTCCTGTTCGCCACATCCGGGCACCGCTGGGAGTTCTGCGACGGCCAGAAGGTAATCGAAGGGCTCCTCGAAATTTAGTGAGCCCTCAAGAATCATCAGACCCATAAAGCAAAAGTAAATCGCAATTAAAATAACTATCGATCGAAAATTCCGAAATGTGTAACCGTCTAAATACTCAAGTAAATGAAGTATTGAAAACATGCGAAATAAAAATGCAAATTAATAAAACCCCGGAAATAGTACTCAGTAAAACAAAACAAAAGAATATAAAATAGAGAAACATATAAAGAGAAATAAAAATAAATGAAACCTAAAATTAAAAAAATTGTCATAAAAAACATACAAATAAAAACATAAAGAAATAATAAAGAAGACATATAAATGAAAAGATAAAAATATATAAAAATTTAAAAAGAAAAAGTAGTTAATGAGCTTTCATAAATATGAAATATGAAAACAATTCAAAGGCTTTTTTCATCTCAATAGAACAATAAGGCAAAAAGATCACATGTTGCCACACAGAGACATTTCGATTCATGAATGAGAGAGAGACAGAGAGAGACACGTCGTCGGCTCCTCGGACCTCGCTCGATCGCGTGTCATGCGGGCGGCACGGACGAAGGGCGGGCGCAGGGAGTTGGGGACGGTTGGCAACGCGTCCGGCGACAACTTCCAAGAGGCAGTTTTTCCCCTTCCTTTCGACTGTTGTTTTAATAACAACAGTGGAAAATGCTGGACCGCCCCATGTTGCGCTGGTTAAATTGGGCTTAAGGCAAAAACTTACATAGTAGAATAATACAAAGTATTTAGTTCCGTGACGAAATCAAATTATAAATGAAGTGGAATATGGAAAAAAAAATCAAATTATATTGAAAATGGGAACAAACATTTATGGAGCAAGATTAAAATACACCATAAATAAAATACACATAAAAAGCAATAAGTATCAAAACCCATTTAATATGAAATAAATATCAAATGCAAATTTAAAATATGCAATATAATAAAATTTCCTTTTTAAAAATATTTTTTAAGCAGTTCTTGAAATCACTCTAATCGATGCACAACAATGTTGAACAAATGGAATATAAAAAACTCATAAAAAGTCAATTAAAAAATCGTCATAACAGAAATATAATTTTAGTACATAAAAAAAATGTAATTTATTTTTGCAATTTTAATAAACTGAAAACAATATGAACTGAAATACCAACAAGAAATCTGGCGCAAATTTGAAACCCAATTTTCCTGAAACACATGAAATTCCAAGACCAAGGAAAGTGATTAAAATATTTGTGGTCATCGGGGGTTGTATTGTTGTTGTTGTTGTTGTCGGTGTTTTGTTGTTGGCGACGCACCGCTAATCACTTGAATTATTATTCCACACGTGCTGCCGAGTCATTTCTGGCAATATATGGGTTATTAGCATTTCTGGAAACCAGAACTCCTTCGCCGTCTGGATTATTTTCCACAGTCTTCTTATTATTATTCCGACTCCTCGTGGTTGACATTGTGTTGCTGTTGTTGTCCTTATTATTATGGTGGTTGTTGTTGTTGTGTTTCTCTACGGCTTCGTATTGGCGAATTTGCAAATATTTATTCGAAATTCGACCAGCCGAGCTCTCGGGTCGAAATCTTGTGTTTTTTTTGTGTTTCTGTTTCTATGAAATTCAAGTTATCGCCGTGATTTCGTTTTTTTCGTGGTCACCGTTACGTGAGTAGTTTCCAGATTAATTCAGTCTATATTTAGGTGAAATAATAATTTTATAGCTTCTATTTGTTTGGATTTTTTCGAATTTTTTAAAAATATTGTCTCAATTTATTTTTGCTATTTAAATGTGGTATTTTTATTATTATATTCTTATTATCTTGTTCGATTTTTTGTCAGTAGTTTTTTTTATTAAATTGCCTAGCTGGCAACGAGTTCCCGCCAAGTGTCTGGCACTTGATTTAAATGCCTCCGACATCCTCCGGCGGCGGTCGATGGACGGACGGACGGACGGCGCCTGGGACGGAATTAACACGAGCTCTTTGCTCACAATTAGCTGTCAGTCAATCGCCGCCACAAATGTCAAGTGCCAGCCGAGTGTCGCCGGCACTCGAGTCGCGATCGCGTGTGGGAGCGAGACGGGGCGAAGTGCGCCGGGACAGAACGAGACGACCGTGGCCATCGTCATCGTGATCTGGCCACGAGTCGCTCAGCTGGAGCCAGGCCGAGGATCCCGCTGACCGAAGTCGCTTCATCTCCCCCTCCTACGCCACGATCTATCCATATCTCTCTCTCGCTCTACATCTCTTCCTTCACTCTCTCTCGCTCTCCCCTTCTCCACTTTCCTTCGTCTTCGGCAAAGTCGTCGTTGCAATTGATGAAGCTCGTTGTTGCTCATATTGATGGTTGTTTTTCTCGGCTCCATTGTTGTTGTTTTTGCGATCTCTATTGTAGTTGCTGTTGTTGTGATGATGAAGTGATCTCGATTGTTGGTGTTGTTGTTGCAACCAACTCAACGGCGACATCGCTAATTGGTTTGTTCAACAACTTTCGGTTGAGCTCGCGTTTAATATGCAGATGGAAAAAGCTCGCTGACAGCTTGTCATGGGACACTAATGATGATAATGACGATGAAATGAATGACAATGATGACGATATGAATGACAATGACGGTGATGATCTGGCTGTCAATGATGATTGTCTTGATGATGTTGACGTTAATTGCGATATGGATGGCGCTGGTGACGGAAACCGAGAGCGCGGAGTCCCATAAATTTTCATTAAACTCGGGTAGAGCTTGATTTCAGAGCAAAGGTGTTAATGGGAGATTTTAATGGGGAAAGGAGGAGAATTGAGGGGAATAGGGGAGAAGGAGAAGGACGAGGAGATGTAGGTGGTGGGAGGCATAAACTCCATTTCCCCATGCTTCCCTCCTTCCACCCCACTCGCCTGAATCAAGTTTCCTCGGACCCTCGCCGACCTCTCACAGTCGCCGCGCGCTCTCCAAAAGGATTCTTCTTCACGCCTGGTCGCCCGGAGTGGGCGGGGATTTTCTTTGAGTCAACGATATTGGCCCGATGTGGTCTCGAGCCGTCCCAATCGTGGGCCAAAACTGGTGGAGGTCGCAATAAAATTCCAGCACGTGCTGGCGACAGCTACGGATCGGAGGAATTCAAACACGATGACAAGAGCAGCAACCGACAACAACAACAAACATGGCAAAAACATCTTGTTGCGTGCATGTCAACAACGCGACAACAACAATGCCAACAACTACGGCAATATCGGCGAGAAAATCTCGGCCAACGCGAGCATCGGTTGCAAAAGCTCCCGGCCACAAACATGGAAATTGGAAATAAAGACGCGTGAAATGTAAGGCCAGAACTTGTGGCTGCGACTGTAACCGATTTGGAGATTTGAAAAAAAAAAAATTATTTCAAAAAAACTAAAAGAGTTTTTGAGCAATTTTGGTGGTTTCTTTGTTTTGTTGTACAAATAAAAGGCTTGCACATTTAAAAGGAAAAATTAAGTCATTCGCCGCCTTGGCAAATTGCGATTTTACGATTCATTTGTTATTGCAGGCGTTGTTGTTTTTTAGTGTTGTTGTTGCCCCCGTGGCGAGGACCATTTTTGGTTTCTGGATCCGGGATAAAATCGCTTGTCGATAAATCGTGTTAATTACTTTGTTCCATTAAACAACCACAAACTATAGAATTAAAACCTGCCTCCGTTTGGTGGCCAAAAGCCAGGCGTGTTTCGTTTTGGCCAAGTGGTAAAATAAATATAAAAGAAAGCAAAATAAAATAAGTCTATCGTTATATTTAAGACAACTAGAAACAACAGCTTCCGTCGGCCGTGCTATAATTAAATATGTAAATAGGGGAATGGCAAAAGATGAATATCAAAAAAAAAAACAATAATATAAATGCATTAAAATAAATAATTAAAAATCCATAATAAAAATTATAAATTATATAATAGATAACTTTTTAATTCAAAAAATTAAAAAATTTGAAAAAATATTAAGAACCAAAAACCTCAAGACAAAAATAATAATCAACAAGAATTTTGAAACAAAATGAAAATGTAATTAACTAATTGAATAATCGTTTGATGATCAAGATTTAAAATCATTTAATTTATAAAATCAAATTAAAATGTTAATAGAAAATATTCGAGCAATAGATTTCGAGTAATATTGCAGTAATAAAATCCAAACCTTCGCCGTTTCAAATAAATAGAAACGAATAAATAATGAGTGTAGAATAAAATCCCACGGGCGAGGAAACAAAAATCCCGTTCAAAGACCGCGACGACGATCGCCACGAGGTGAAGCCGGCCGCTGACGTCAATTGCACTCTCTTCCTCTTCCTCTTCTGCGTCGTCGTCGTTTTTGTCAATCGTCGCTGTTGTTTTCTTTTGTCTTGGCCGTTGTTGTTGTTGTTGTGGTTGCTTTTGCTACTGTTTGATCTTCCGCTTCCACTTAAAGATGGCGTTTCAACCACAACAACAACGAGTGTGGGAAAAATGCAAACGAAGCGACAGACGGAGCGAAGCAGAGCGAATTGGAAAGCGCGAAAGCGAAGGAGTAGAGAAGTGTAGGGAATTTCTCAAATTTCCCAAGTGAATGAGGAACTGGAAACTGGGAAATACAAAACTAGATATTACAAAACGGAAGAATTTTGAAATGAACTATTAAAAGGGAAATTTTAAAATTTGATAATTCCACAAATTATAAATTTGTAATTAACATAATTGAATAGTGGCAAATAAAAAATTGAAAAGGATAAAGAAGGGAATTTAAAATTAGAATATTTAATCTCAAAAATTTAAAACAGAGAATTTAAAAATCCTTAATTTTATAACTGAAAAATTGGAAATGGGAATTTTTTAGACAAAGAGAAAAATTAAAACGAAGCTTTTTAACACCCTTTTAAGCAATTTAGTCATTAAAATCTTTGAAGCTATAAAAACGAGAGACACCATAAAAGTATAGGATAATTTGGAAAAGTACTAAAGTTTCCCCATTTTCGTTTCTCTCTCTCTCTCTCGCAGCCCTCGGGATGGCGCAAGATCCGGAACATCGTCCAGTGGACGCCCTTCTTCCAGACGTACAAAAAGCAACGGTACCCCTGGGTCCAGCTGGCCGGCCACCAGGGCAACTTCAAGGCCGGGCCCGAGCAGGGCACCGTCCTGAAGAAGCTCTGCCCCAAGGAGGAGGACTGCTTCCAGGTGCTGATGAAGGACGTCCTGCGGCCGTACGTGCCCGAGTACAAGGGCCAGGTGACCAGCGAGGACGGTGAATGTAAGCTCGACCTCCCTCCCTCCCTCTCGCTCACCCTCTTCATCCAGTTGTCGTTTCGCTGATCGCCTCGTCTCGTCCTTAGCTGTGTATTTGCAGCTGCAGGACCTGCTGAGCGACTTCCACCAGCCGTGCGTGATGGACTGCAAGATCGGCGTCCGCACCTACCTCGAGGAGGAGCTCTCGAAGGCCAAGGAGAAGCCGAAGCTGCGCAAGGACATGTACGAGAAGATGATCCAAATCGACCCGGACGCGCCCAGCGAGGAGGAGCACAAGGCCAAGGGCGTGACGAAGCCGCGCTACATGGTCTGGCGCGAGACGATCTCGAGCACGGCCACCCTCGGCTTCCGCATCGAGGTCTGTCGCGATCAGGAGGGGCGCGAGAGGGCTTTAATTATATCAAGTTTTTTTTCGGTTTCCCCAGGGCATCAAGAAGAGCGACGGCACCAGCTCGAAGGACTTCAAGACCACCAAGTCGCGGGAGCAGATCATGCAGGCCTTCCGCGAGTTCATCAACGGGTCCCAGCACGCCCTGGTGAGTCGATCCATCGGCCTTTGTCGACCTTTAAGTCGTGTTCGCGTTCGCGTTCGCGTTCGCGTTCGATCCACACGATCGATTTCCCCGCGATTTGTCCAAATTTCCCCAGAGTAATTAATGATTGTCTTCCTTCCTCGATCGACAGCCGCGCTACATCCAGCGGCTGCGGGCCATCCGCGCCACCCTCGAGTGCTCGGACTTCTTTCGCACGCACGAGGTGATCGGCAGCTCGCTGCTGTTCGTGCACGATCGCACGCACGCCAGCGTCTGGCTGATCGACTTCGCGAAGACCGTCTCGCTGCCGGCGAACCACCAGATCGACCACAACACCACCTGGAAGGTGGGCAACCACGAGGACGGGTACCTGATCGGCATCAACAACCTGATCGAGCTGTTCGGCGAGCTCAAGGCCGAGCAGGCGGCCGGCGGAGGCGGCGGCTCCGGCTCCAACGAGCTCTCGGTCTCGACCGCCTCCTCGTCGACGTCGTCGTCGGCCTCGATGTCGCCGATGCGCAGCGTCAGCGAGTCGAACAACGACGACGCCCAGGCGAGGACCGAGACGGCGTCGGCGTCGTCGTCGGCGGAAGCGAAGAAGACCGCGGGTGAGTCGAAGGAGGCGGCGGTCGCGGGCCCTGGGCAGGAGACGGCGCCGGACTCGCCGTCGGCATCGGAGTCGGTGCCCGAGACGAGGCCGAAGGAGGAGGTGGAGCTGATGGAGAAAACCCAGAGCCAGCGGCGGGAGGAGCTGCCGAGGGACGACGGAGCGGAAGTGGAGAAATTCTAAAGTTGATCACGCTGATGTGTTAATTGAGGATTTCTCTGGTTTTCGCAAATAAAATCCTCAGTTATTGATTCAAAACGATAGCATGGAGAGTAAATTAATTATTTAACGAATTAACTATTAATCAGTGAAAATATTAATTTAATTTAGAACACACAATCACGAAACGTAAACGAAAATCAAATTCAAAAGCAACAACAAAATAACTCTAATGGAACCTTATTTGAAATGCAATAGTTTTGTAAGTTTCTAAGACTGAAGTTAGTTATTTATTAAAATCGTACATACATATGTATGCATATATTTTTAATACGTAAAACCCTATCGACTATAAATACACATATACTATATAAATAATCCATGAATATATAAATTGACTTTATATATATAAATAAATACATATGGAATGCAGTTGAGAGAAAATTGAAGCAAAAACTCATTCGTTTGTTTGTAAATTTATATTACTTCTTGTTATATTTTTGTGAAAAATATATTTGAAAAGAAACACGTAATTGTTGGTAGATAGTTTTAGGTTAACGATTTGTAGAAATTAGTGAAATATGCAAATATTCACATACATTTTAACATTATTTATCGTATTTACGTTAAAAACTAAAACCTAGTGTTAATAAGAGCAAAACTAAATAAAAATATTCTAATAAAAATGGGTTATTTTTTCACCTTACTAGATCAATTGTTTGTAACAAACTACTCATTTGGGTAAATAAATTTCTCAAAAATAGCGTTTGCAAGAAGTGCCTGAAACTATGCTTCAGTTTTTTTGCATTTGCGTGTTCTATTTAGATCGATGCGAAGTTTGTGGTTCGTGTCTGTACTTGATGTGTACAAAGATCATTTGGTCTAATTGCATTCATTCGAAAGAAATTGAAAATCCAATTGGATAAATTTCTGTTTTTGAAAACTGATTATTAATAAATTCGCGTATTTTTTAACACTAGAAAATGTAACAAGCCAACAAGTTTCATTAAATATACTCTTAATTTATTTTTTTTTCAAGACTTCTATCCAAATGGTAATTCATTTTGTTTAATTACTACATTTCATTACGGTTAACAACAGCCGATTATAATTTAAATTAAATTTCCTCCTTCCTGCTGAGGAACTGAAAAATTTGCGTGTTATCCGTTAATTAATTATTGCGGAAAATTAGAGAAAATCCCAAAGACCTAAACAATTTCTTTACAAGCGATAAATTGAAAGGTTGAAGTTTAAAAAATTTGCATAATGCGGCAAATGAACCGTGACGTCAGGCAAGTCAGCGATTTTTATCAGCGATTCCTTTGTTGTAGCAGAAAATAGAGGGACAGAGAGAGAGATAGAGGGCTGAGAGAGAAAGAGAGAAATTGAGATTTGCAAATGATCGCAAATTAGCATGAAATCAAAGATCGCAGAAAGGATCAGAGGACCTTCAAGATTATGCAAGGATTCAGATTCCGACTCCGACTCCGACTCCGATCGGGGTCAATCGGGCAAGAGAAAGGAGCGAGGACCCTGCGGAGCATCCTTTCGACGATCGAATGTCAGAGAGTTTTGTGAAATTCAATACTTTTGACATTTCAGCAAAAATATTGCATAATAAATTTGGCATAAGTAGGCATTCAAAGGATCTCGCCTTGCATTGCCCTCGCCCTCTTGTTCCCACTCTTGCATTCTTTCACTCTCACTATCGCCCTGTTCTTGGCAATATTGTAAATAATCCATTTTATTGCGATCTCCAAGCCCTTCGCCGAGGATCAAAACAGCCTGGAGGATTCCTTTCTGCGCTCGGGCCAGCCCTTAAGCCGTGACCTCAAGCTCTTAAACGCCGTTGCGCCGGCACCGACGAGCCGAGGAGGAAAAGGATACTGCGATTGTCCTGCGCGGTAATTTAAGACATTCGTGCAAAACTGTCAAATGTCCTTCCTTCCCTCCCTCCTCGCTCCTACCTTTCCCGTTCCCATTCCTTGGTTGATGCGCAGTCAGGCGCACATTTTGCGTGTCGCCGTTCGCATCCTTTCGGTCGCTCGTCCGAGCGTCCCCCGATCGATCCGCGTCCGTCCATCCATCCATCGATCCATCCATCCGTCCACGGATCGATCGATCGCCCGGCTCGTCTCCGGGCCTGGGCTGTGCGAACTTTTGATAGACTTGTCATCGTCCTCGCCGCTACCCGACCATGTCCTGTCCTGCCTGTCCTGCCCTGCTCGGCCCAACCCATCGGGGTTCAGGGGAGGATTTCGTAATGAAGCCGGTCGTCGCCCGGCGTTCGGCCTGCATCCGTTGCCGCTGCGGCTGTTGCAAGTCATAAACTTGCATAAATGTCAGCAACATGTCACGACATCCTCTTGTAAACGCCCATAATTTCTATTATAAATGAAGTTTTTAATTTTTCATCTTTTCGCAACTCCTTCTCCTCTGGCCTTAACCGATTCTCTCCATCTGGGATTTTATGAGTTTTACGACGTGGGCTTGGAATTAATTGAAGTGTTAAGAAATTGCTTGGGAACGATGATGGGAGGCTGAGAGCGACCGAGGACGAGTTGGGGAGAGGAAGGAGTGGATGGATTTATGAGCGACGAAATTTGTCGCGTTGCCTCCGAAGATCTGGCCGAAGATGGGAATCTAAGGATTATGATGACATCAGTTGGGAAAATGAAATACTAAATGGAAAGGCCAGAGGATGAGGCGAACTCGATAGCATTTGATGCTATCACGAGCACATAAAAACACTCTCCTACCTTGTTGTGGAAACCCCATAAAAGTATTTCCGACGACGACTTCATTACCATGATTTCTGATTTCTCGAGAAAAAATACTTCAATGCCAACGTTTTCTCTCGGAATTGCAATTAAAATATGAATGTGTATTTTTTTGTTCTCTGAAACCGCACGAATCGTATTCAAATTCATCAACTTTTCCCACACAATTAACGTAATTCGCCTTCGTTCTTGCTCGTTCTCCGCCCTGGCTGGCTGGCTGGCTATAAAAATCAACCAAAGGAACAGAAAAACGAAAAAACTCCCTCAACTTCCTGGGAGGGAGCCGTCGTAAAATCCTGCGACTTGCTTGCGAGGGAAGGATGGACGAGGGCAAGCAGCGAAGAAGGGACGGAGGCGACTTCCCTAATGTCTTGTGTTCCGCTTGGCTTCCGCGAAGACGTCGAAAAAGTCCTGACGATCCTCGCGGAGGCCGACGTCGTCGTCTTGGACAGCGATCACATAATTACAGGTTGTTGTTGTAGTTTAAGTCGGAGTTGTTGGCGGTTAAACACGAGTTAAGTGCCAGCGACACCTATTACCAATAACTATTATCCGGCAGAACTTCCTTTGAGGCAGTTGGGTGCCTGGGGTAAATTAATGGGAAGATGGATTTTATTATAAATTGCCTCGGAGGGAAATGAGTTTTTTCATGATGGGTTTTGACCGGTGAGGCGATGGGAAGTCGAGAAATCGAGAGAACGGTCGAGGGAAGGAGACAGAGAATCGAGAGAAAGTTCACATACATTTCAAGATCATGCTGATGATGTTGTTAGAAGGACATCTGGATAGGTAAAGATTATGTAAAGTATATCCCGCAAATAAGACAATCCTCACTCTAAAGACGACTTCAGAAAGAGAAAACAGATTTTGCCAGGACGTGGATATATTTCTCTAATCAATGCATAAATTCGTAGGAAGCCGATTCCGACCAAAAGTCAAGCTGAAGATGGACAAAGCCACCAACAACTCGGCCCAAATCCCTGTGGCTCGTGACACGAGTCAGGAGTCACGAGACCCGGTCGACACCAGCTGCCCACAACGGAGCTGGGACAGCGACAAGAAAACACCAAAGGCAAACAAAACGTCTCGTCCGCAGCATGAGAGTCAACGATCCTGAAGCAATATTTGCCGAGCATTAAAAAAATATTAGGAGCAAGATGGACAAGGAGAGGGAGGGGAAGGAGATGGAGATGGAGAGGATTCGGAGCGCGTGCCGGGGACATAAAAACCGACCGGACAATGGCAAGAGACAGGGCAAAACTGACATAATTCTGAATATCCTTCGCCTAGAGATCATCAGGAAGCATCTCGAAGGAACTCGAACACCGGGAGAGCAGATTTTACGATCGTTGATGATCGTTGACAAAGGCGGCGTTCGAACGACGGTGAGGTCGAGAATGAAGACGAAGAAGGAGAGGGAGATGAAGATGAAGATGAAGCTGATGGAAGGCAGACAAGTCGTAAAATCACGAGTTAAGGACGAAGTGTCCAAACTCGGACTCGTCCTCGTTGCCGTCCTCTTCATTGACGGACGTCCCGGTGATTTTTCACACCTTTCGTGGCTCGGCTCGGCTCTGCTCGGGCTCGCCGATCGATGTCGATCGAATCGATGGACGTCGGCCACTCGGACGCGGTCGGCAGGACACCGGCGTCCGTTACTCAATCGCAGTCCGCAGTCCGCCGACCCTCAAGGGCCTAATGAAGAGCCACCGCCCGTGGCGTGTCCCGGCCGCCTGGCCTCAAGAGCGGCGACCGAGCCGGACAATAGCGGGGATAATTGCAAAACTAGAGCATGGCAGGGAAGGCGACGAACACCTTTTGCGGGTCTCTGGCTCTGCCTTGAGGCGGCCTCAGAAGATCTGAGTGTCTGATCCGAAGGAAATGGGTTTGGCACGAGGATCAGACTTCAATCGCCAGTGTCGTCAGTGGCTCCTGTGGCGCATTTTCAGCTTAACGTGTTTCCGCTGTTGGCCGAAAGCCGGCGAGGTGCGAAGGGGTTTCGGCCGAGAGCGGCTGGAGGGCGATCGATCCTGGGTTTTCTCCGATACCCAACGATCTCTTCACGAGGATCAGTTTTAATGGCGACCAAAGCTGGGGAAAAAATCCTTCGAAGAGTATTGGCAACGTCTCTGCACCCTCAAGTTCTCCATGAGTCGGTTGAGAAGCTCCAGAAGTCGCCGAGTCGAAGGAGTTTCCGAAAGTTTCAAAACAAAATTCGTTCCCAGGGCTCTCGCTGGGCGCTCTCGGGTCTCAGACAATGGATCCCTGAGCCTCCCTCTCCCCCTCTCTCTCTTTTTCTCCTGCCTCGCCCTCTCCTCGCTGATGTCCATTAATTGAAACATAACGTCGAACCCGATCAACTGCAATAATCCGACGAATTCTGCTAATCCCATCAAATATTAGTGGCATCAGAACCGAAAATCGCGTCAAAGAGAGTGAGGGGTGTGGGTACAGAGAGAGAGAGGGGGAGAGAGAGAGAGTGATGTGTGGAGGGAGCGAGGACAAAGGAGCCTTGGGAAAATCCATTAACCGCGCTCCCGATCCGTTATGATTTGGCAAGCCCAACAACGACCTCGGCCAGCGCGGCCTCTGCCACCCAGGCGATCAAAACACAGATGACGGATCACCGCGACCCCCGTCCCGCTCACTCTCACCCTCTGCCTCTCTCTCTTTCTCTCTCTCTCCCTTCCGACATCCGACTTCCTCGCTCTTCCTCCAACCCCGATCACGTTTTTTGGGTGAAATTTCGATGATTTCGCAAGGAAAACGCAAAAATTTATTCATGCAGAAAATAAACTAAATTCCCACAACAACAAGGGAGTTGTGGCTGTTGTTGTTGTTCATTTTCGCTGTCGTTGCAATGCCGACTACGATTTCGCTGGAGATTTCGGGCCAGAACTTTTCCAATTTCTACCTAAAGATTAAAATTTTGTGGGTTTTTGGGGAGCGACTTCGGGATTTTTGCTCCTTCGTCTCGGCGACGTCTTCGTCCTCGTCTGCGAGGCCTCTGACAGACTGGCAGTGACGATTCGAGGCATGTTTTGACAGTTCGGCTGGGAGGAGAGG
Source organism: Coelopa pilipes (assembly GCA_947389925.1). NCBI lineage: Eukaryota > Metazoa > Arthropoda > Insecta > Diptera > Coelopidae > Coelopa > Coelopa pilipes. The sequence continues at coordinate 7,271,931 of OX376700.1, forward strand.
ACGACGAGGATCTGGACGGGAGAGGGAGCGAAAATGAGAAAGTTCTTCATTATCGAATATCGATTTCACTTCTTGCCTTCTGAATGTTTGTGAAGAGGAATATCAAGGAGCGTTCTTCAGCAAATTTTTAACTTTTCAACGAACAGAAAATGTGTTTTTTCTAATCTTATTTTTGACTCTGCTCTTCCCCTCATTCTCCGCCTTTGGCTTAAATAACTTCCATTTACCAACTCGCTACCACTTTGGCGCCCAAATTAATTACAACAATTACTCGTGACAAATTACAACAATTACACATGTGGGGAAATTTTCTTACAGGACACGTGGTAAAAAAATGTCCAGAAATCGAGAGGAAAATGGGTAAAGTAGAAAAAATTGTTTTAATTCGGGCGACGGACGAAAGCCGATGTCACCGAAGGGCGACTGGCACACGTCAAAAATAAAAACAAAACAGAAACAAAAAATAGAAAAAAATAAACTAAAAAAATTTTAAAATAAAAAACAAAATGCAAAAACAACAATGTCCTCTCATAACATATCATATCATACCACGGAAAAAACAATATCGAAAGCATTATGAAAATGGAAACTGAGCACTAATTGTAATTACATAATTACAGACCGGAGTCCATCCTTCGTCCTGCAGGCCGGAGTCCTTCCATCGTCCAGTCCATCCTTCGTCGCCCTCGTCGGCCCTCGTCGTCCTGCGGTCCGTCGTCCCCCTGAACCACGGCTATTAAAACCTCGATCGGATCGCTTACCAAAAATAACAAACATCGTTACAGTTGCGTGCGGGGTTCCATTTGTTGTTGTCGTTGTTGCAGTTGTTGTTGTTGTTGTTGTTGTTGTTGTTCGAGGGACCCTCGGAAGCGTGCTTCACTCGATCCCGTCACCGATCCACCAACGCAGGATCCGCTCCTGGCCATATGTCGTGCCGAATCGTCCTCGCTCCTGTCTCCTGTTTTTATCGCGAGGCACCCTTTGTTTAGGATCACCCGTTCCTCTCCCACTCACCATCACCATCACCCTCTCTCTCACCCTCACCCTGCCCCACCTCCTCGTTCGCACTTTCGTTTTTATGTCTTTACGGCGCGTCCTCGCGATGGTCCTTGGATACTGTTCTGTCATTTAGTTTTCTGTCGAACTATTTTATCTCAATTGGGAGCGTTTGAGAACGCATTCCGGTTGCTGATAACTTGGTTCCATTTTTGTTGTCCTTAGGGACCCTCGAACAGCGAAATCGAGTTAGTTTTTGTGTTGTTTTGATCGTGTCAATTATTTTGTCATTAAATTTAATGCTCACGCCGGAGCTCTGTGGAAGGCGCTCGAGTGGGAGGGAACGGCTGGAAAATTAAGCAATTAAATGGGAAGAGGAAGCGCTCTAGATTTTCCGCTCGTCAAGGATACGAGTGTCCTGCAATTGCCGGGGGGTTCGAGGAGGCTCGAGGTGGAAACTGATGGTGAAAACACATGGTCGAAACTTCTGATTGTCCTCATAATTTTTCCCCATCTCCTCGAATTCAAGATCACAATTATATTCATAGAAACGTCCGTCTGTCTGTTTGTCAAGCACTCCATGACAGCTGTCAATGTTTCGCTGATGTGATGTTTGTGTCTACGGCAGGACACGATGCGGACCGCCGACCGACCGACCTCTCCTGTGACCTCTAAGCCTTTAGCCTAACCTTCGTCGAGGATCTTCACACCTTCGTGCAGACAATTGCGACGATCAAAGGATTACGGGCGAGGATTACAAGCAAGGACTTCTCCCCTACCCCTTCCTTTCCCTCTCTCCCCTTCTCCTTTCATCGACACAATGGCCAGGAACAGGACAAGGAAAAGGGATCTGTTGTGGTCACCCCGTTGAAAGTCGCCGAGAAGAAATTAATAATTTCATAACCTGGGCAATTGTACAACAAGGCGACCCTTTCGCCGACGACTTGGGACATGGGACACGGCCGGGCCGGGTCCTGTTGGTTGTCCTGCAAAACATCAACAGGACATGCTTGTAAAATGTCAAAATATTTGACGAAACCTTGATTTTTGCAGCTTTCAACTGACGAGGTCGGGTCAGAGCAGGACGGGGCGGTGGAGTTGGGCGAAGGCAGCGGGCTCGAGGACGAGGGGACGAGGGGACGGAGGTGGGAAGGCCGGATGCCTGCGCAGGACACGAACGAGAGCAGGAGACGTGGGAAGGAGCGACTCGTGAACCCTCCTTGAGGAAGCTCCTGGGAAACTCTCAAGTAATCGAACAGAAAGTTCCAACCCAGGAAAAATTATCTGTGCCGGAACAAGATCGTAAACTATAAGCCTTCAATACGACTATCACAACTATCTACGGACGAAGAAGGCATTGACAAATCACAGAGAGAAACACATGTTTATGTTCGTGTTAATGTTAATGTTGATGTTTATGGATCGTAACGAAATATTAATCCCAGCGAGAGCCCATAACAAGGTATCATTTTTCGAGAACCCAACCCTACGACATCGCTGGAAAACCGTCACGAGCTGTCAAAACATCAGAGACAAAAACAGAAGTCGTGTAAAAAATGACGGACCCACGACCGGGCCGATCGTGCAAATCCCTGAATGGTAATGACCTAATTTGAATACAAAACCTATTGAACATGCGATGGAAAGTTTCAACCGACCCACCCATGGCAGACAGGGACAGACACGGAGAGAGCGAGACAGGAATATCCTTCCCAGGAGGTTTTCCCGATGATCGAAGGATTTGATTTACATGTTTTCGATGGAAAATCCGGCATTCAGGGAGAGTGATAGATAGAGAGAGAGAGAGAGAGGTGGTGAAAAAAGAGAGTCTGTGGTAGGCAGCATGACGGATAATTATGCGTGTTGTCTGTCAAAACAGATTCATTCGATACTTATCAATCATTAGTCAACTTTTAGCCCAGAGGATCATCAGCATCATCTTCAGCGTTCTCCTTATCTGCATCGTCATCATCATCATCATCATCATCATCCTCCTCATCTTCATGGTCATCACCATCCCGACCATCCCAATCGACATCGTCTTCGTCGGTTTCTCGACTCCCGGCTTCGGGCTAATTTATGCAATTTTCCGTAACGGGTTGTCCCACGGCCGTATCCTTGCATCCTGGCTCGGTTTTTTACTCTTCTTCTCCTCAGCCTTGCTGGCACCACCCAGAGGCCATGCGACGGAATGTCAAGATGACGATGTCCTGTCGCTGGCATCCTGCGTGTCGTAATTAAATTCTTGTTAGCTATGGTTGGCACTTTCTTGGGGTTAAGGACGCTTCACGGGTTGAGAGGATGTGCCTTGGGTTGAGGACGATCCGTGGGGTTGAGGACGAAGTTTGCAGGGACTTTTTTTGCTGTTAGGTTTTCTTCGTTTTGGTGTAAAATTTTCTAATGAACCTTGAAATTAATTTGAGTGAGAAGAACAGAGAGTGGAACACGAATTTCAATTGAGGTTGGTCCTGACGCAGACTTTGGATAATTTTTTTGTTATCCAGAGAGATCGCGAAAGAGTTAGAGAGAGTTTGGAGGGAAGGGAGAAGGAGTTGGATTGACGGGTGATCGATCGATGGATCGACATATTGAGGTTTCCATGGTAATTTTTTAGGGCGTCGATTTCGGGACGGACGTGGCTTGGGAATGATTTTTCAATCAGACTTGGAGAATTTTTTCAGTATGAAGTTTCTCATCTGACTTGGAGAAGTTTCCTTGGAATTCGATTCTTCATCTGCCTTCGTGAATTTTCTCCCCTGAGATCTCCAGCGAACTTTCTCTGATCTCCATTGAAACACAGCTGACCCCTGAGGGGATTCTGGACAGCATTCCTCTGAGTTTCCAGGACATTTTCTTCTTCAACGCCGCCTGCCCGTCTCCATCTGCTCGATGACTGTTCGTCTGTCTGTCTGTCTGTTTCCTTCCTCTCCTCTCCATAACGCAACTATTGTAGAATCTGGCCGAAATGACGGGATTCGTTCTGCCAATTTCTTAAATCCACAACTCCAAGGACTCCCCAGCGCCGGCTTCACCCACGGACATGGTCATCAAAACGGACATCAAGGCAAGGGACTTGGACACCGAGGCCGAGGAGTCGAGCTTGCTTGGCAGCCAGAGCAATTTCACTTTCGTGCAATTTATGTCCAGGATTCGATGCGGTAGGAAGCGGTAGCGGAGCAGGAGATTGTTGGATTGTTGTCCTGGACCCGGCCGCTGTCAAATCCACAGATGTCCGTCCGCGCTCTAGATTGAGAAAATCCATCGAGGCGCAACGAAATTTCCCCCAAATTGTTGTTGTTCTTGAAGATTTCGCCAGCACGTTCCACGATCGGACTCGGGCCAATCCTCGTGATAAGCGTGAAGGCCGAGCGAGCCAGAACGGACCTCGAGAAAGGACGCAGGACGCAGGACGAGAGCCGCCTGACCAAGAAGGGATCGACGGTAAATCGGAACGGAGCGAAAAATTTGCGCAAAGAAATGCAATCAAGCAAAGCTAAGATGATCCAATTTTGGTGCAAAATTACGACGACCAGGACGGCCTCGACACACTTCGTCCCAGCACCGGGAGAGAGCGAGACCGAGAGCGAGAGCGAGAGAGAGAGGCGAGAGTGCAGCTGGTCAGCTGGTGAGCGGCGGAGGGCGAACTGAGGAAAGATTAAAAACCGCCGCACGACAGGACACTGGAGGGACGACAATGGTCAGCGGGGAAGAAGAAGCGCTCCTCGACGATGTTGTCGTTGTTGTAGATGTTTTTGTTGTTATTGTTTTTGTTGCATTATCCCTTGCACTCTCGCCTTCGCTGGCCTCGACTCCTGGCTCAAGGACCACGAGCTCCGTCTTCGGTATGTAAAGCAGTGGCCGCGGGAGCCCTGACAACAACAACAACAACGGCGGCGACGACTGCCAACTGGACAAGTTGTTGTTATTGCAATATTTGCTGCCAGGATAACGTCGAATCCTCCGCTGTCCGCTGTCCGCTGTCCGGTTCGGTCCGAGCCGATCGGCGAGACTTCGAGCAATTATTTTCAAATTCATTTCCCTGCCGAAACCTTCGCGTCCACGTCCCGTCCCGAGGTCTGCGGGAGTCCGGCGAGAGGCGGCGACGGTGGTGAAAAAGATGATGGATGATCGCAGCGGTCGCCATTGACAGGATCGAGCGCGGGATCGACAACGAAATCGGCAACGAAATCGACAACGGCAACGGACTCGGACTGGGGTCATGGTCGAGGTCGAGATCGGGGTCGGGGTCGGGCAGGGCGGAGGTGTTTTGGGAAGATGACCACGATGGGCGGCAGGGGGAGGAGGGGGCGAGGGACTGATTGATTGACTGACTCAGACGGAGGGTGGACGAGAGAGATCAGAATCGGACTCGGAATCGATCGCAGTTGAAAGGGGTCCAGGGATTTGAATTCGCGAGAGGGAGATTTCGAGATTGGCTGGCGAGGACACGCACATGGGCAACAGGGACAATGACGAGAGAATGACATAAAAAGAATGAAATAAAAACACCGAAGGCACTGAAAAGACCGAAGGAAAATAAAACATCAATGGGGAATAAAAACACCAATGGTCAACAAAAACACTAAGGGTCAACAAGAAGTCCAGAGGAAAACCAAGAAGATCGACTCCGTGGGCCGCCGAGAAGCCCAGGGTCAGTAGGACCCCCATGGACTCGAGGTCCTGCTTGGCCTCCCAAACACCAGCAAAGGCAGCCGGAAGTTTTCACTTTACGACATCCTCGGCACAGCGGACGCCCAGGGCCACCGTGAACAGGAGCAGAAGCCAGTCTTTCAGACAGGGAGGCAGAGAGAAGGCGACAGGCAGACAGCCAGAGAGACAGGAAGGACATAAAGGATCCTCGGCAACCGGCACTCGCTGCCACGTCATGTTTACGCTCATAACTTTCGAGTTGGGAAGTCGAACAACTGCCGAGATGTCAAACAGACTTTTCTTTCGCAGGACTTCCGCCGACCAAGCGCGTTGGGAGGAACGACAACAGAACAAGGATAGGGACAGAGGGACTGGAAGTGCGAGTCCTGCGTAAATCACAGCGCGATCGATCGAACAATGCGAGCGGTAATGAAGAGCCAGAGCAAGAGCTGTCCAGGGCGAGGAAGGCACAGGAAGAACGAGAACGAGAGCGAGAGGGGGAGGGGAGGGGAGACACAGGACGAGAGACAAGAGGAAGTAAATTGCAGGCAGGAGGCCGAGGGAGACGACGACGGCGAGGACGGTGAGGACGGCGAAAAGGATGCAATTGCGATGCAGGACCTTTGCGCGAAAACGATTGCAAATAATTCAGAGCAGCGACTACGTGTTGTCGTTGTTGCTGTTGTTGCTACAGTTGTCCTAGATATTGGCAAAGGGACGAAGGAAGAAACGGCAGGAAGAAAGAAGAAGGATGGAGAAAGGATATCTTCATGTTTGGGAGCAGCCTTTGCCATAAATTGCGAACAATTAGAGGACAAAGAGTAAATTGAAATTTATGGCCGACAGGCGGCCGTCGGAGCAGGCGTCGGGATGTCCTTTCGGGAAGCGGATGCGTCGAGAGGCGAGGAGGGAGGGCGGAGGATCGGCGCACTTGAGGAAATTGTCAATTTGTGCGAATTCCCTTGTTCGACTGCCCAACAATTTCCCACTCGCTCTCGCCCTCTCTCTCTCTCTCACACTCTTTTTATGTCGCTCGGAGACCGCCCATTTTTTGGTCACGAGATTCACTCGCAGGACGATTTAATTGTCGAAGGACGTGTTTCCGCTCAAGTGGGTTCCTTGTGTCGTCCTGGCGAGCATCCTGATTGCCTGGGAGCCGAATTTCTCCACCTCTTTCTCTCGAATTGAAATTAGAGCATGGATTTAATATAAATCTTTGTCTTCAAAAGCCTTTCGTGAACTTGTGAAATAATTTTTTAATTTAAATATTTGTTTTTATTAACGGTCAGAAGGAAATATAAAAATAAAAATAAATCATATAAAATAATTAATATTATTCAATATTGTTTTTTTATAATCGTTCAGACGGAAATATTAGCTGGACGATCGATTTATTTTTGTTTAGAACGTGGTATTATCTGAATAATGTATTTTAATTTATTAAAAAAAATAATAATTTGTTGATCAGTACTTGAATTTTTGGTATTTTATCGTTATTTTGAATATTAAATGATAATTTTTAGTTTGTAAATAAAATTTGTTATATTTAAATGCCTTAAAATCTGCGTTTATTGCTTGAAAATGATCACCTTTTTTGGCAAAGAATAAAAATATTTTGTACTATTTGCGCTATTACTATATTTTGTAATACTTTCTCTATGGACAGCAGTCCTTCCGATCCTTCAAACCCCGCCGCGAATCTGCTGCCTTCGTGTTTACAGCAAAAAACCCAAACCTCTCCCACTTTGAATATCTATGAAACAAAAAAATCAGTCGCGATGGCCTGGATCGGGACCGCTCCAAGTGGGACAAGGGACCGATCGCGCTACTTGCGTGCGCCATAAATAATTAGCGGCGCGCGAACAAAGGACGAAAACTCGCAACTCGTGATTTATTATGTGAATAGACGAACACTCACAGACGAGTCCTGTGCACACAACGACACACGCTTAATTAAATAAACACGGCGTATGCAAAAAGGACACAAAAAAAAAACACAACAATTGACTTCTCCGGGATGGAGAGAGAGAGGGATCAGGGCAGAAAGGATAATGCAAATAGAAATTAATCATTCCACTCCACGCAGGACACGCGGGATTCGCACATTGTTACACCGTGTAGGCCCGTCACGCACACGGCCGATGATGGCGAAAGGATTCGAAAAGGATTCAAATGAGCGGCGCACAAATCGCCAAAAATCGCGTCAAATCGACGAGGGTGCCGGATGCAAAGTGAGAGGGGTGAAGCGACGGACGGACGGACGGACGGGCGATCGCGGGCCGGATCGACATCGTTGTCGATGCGGCTTGTTTGCGTTGTCCTCGTTGCTGTTGAAAGGATTCGCCGACAGCGGAAACCCTTGAAAGACCGAAATCCGAATTTCGAAGTTTTCCCCATTTTTTAACGCTTTTAATTGGAAAATAAGCGATGAGAGTCTTTTTCTTCAAATTCTGCTAAACGAGGGGTTGGCCGTGCGTCAAAATGGGTTCGCGGCAACTTCTTAGAGGTGTCCGAAGAAAGGATTCAGGCTCTCGTTATCCTTCCGGGGGAAGGCTTAAAGAGTGCTGAATAAAGGGTGAAGAAATTGCGAAAAAGAGTGGACATTTCGCAAAAAGGGTGAAAATGCTGCGAAAACCCAGAAAAGGGTAAAATATTGGAAAAGAAAATGAGAATTTGCAGAAAAAGTGGAACATAAATTTTCTTATAATGAGTTTTTGAATTTCGCATGCTTTTCCACTGGGGTTTTAGCGAAAAAGGATCAGTTTTTTGGTTGATGAAAACTTGCTGAAATGTGGGAAAAATCGAACAAAGCTGAACACAAAGGAACCACCAATGGCTGAGAGAGGTAGACAAACTGAGAAAAGACTTTATTTGGGTTGTCAACTAAATTTGTGGGTTTTCCCATTTTCTTCGGACATTTTAATAAGTAATGAACAATTAATGGCACTTTTAGTTAGTTCTCTTTGTAGATTTTTGATCCTTCATGTTTCTTTAGTTAATTTTAAAACATTATTACATGAATCGAGTTATTACCGAAGTATTTTTAAAACTTTACAATATTTTTTTTGATATTTTATGAATATTTGAATATTTTCTTCCCTTCCAAAGCGCCCGCAAAACTCAGCGGGATCCGGTACATGTCCTTAAAAACCCCATCAAAAACCCTTAAAAATAATCTTCCGTATTTTCTCAAGATTTTCAAAACCTCTCACAGAATAGTTGAAAACTTCATGGGATCTCGAGACCATAAAAACTGGGCGTAAAATCGGGATTTTGCATAAATTTCACATGTAACTAAATGTGCTCGCCACAAACGGGAAAACAGGACTAATTGCTGAAGGATTCCTTGTGGTTTCCGGACACGCATTCAGGGCCTGCGCTAATGAGGCTCGGCGCACAGCATGGACCCCGGTCTGGGCATGTCCTTCGAGGATTTTCGTCTGCAAACTTGACTTGTCGCACCGCGAAGGCTCTCAATTCGTTGTTGTTCTCCTTGTTGTTGTTATTGTGGTGACCTGGCCGTCCACGAGGCTCGTTCAAGTGCGAATTTGCATGTTAAATGGAGTGAACGTAATTCGCTCCAACCCAAGGATCAGAGGAGAGCGCGAAGGGTTGCGGGACGGCTTCAAGGGGCTGGCGAAATTTGAAATTCTGATTTTGAAGAGAAATTCAAAAATACAGCCCGAGGATTAGTCCGAGAAAACCGAGTGCAGTCGAGGAAAAATTGAGTTTTAGGCGATGGAGGAAACTCAAAAATCGTGGAGAGAAAAATACATTTAAGAAGCCCTTCCAAGACACTGACGACTAGAGACAAATTCTCCTAGTTCCAGAATTAGCTGCGACAAAACCTCGAAGGACGGAAGGCGAAGGAAGACGAGACCACGGTTGGTTGCCCTCGTTGACTCAGAAAATGTTCCCACATTAGCTGCAGGATCCTCACCTGAAAACCACACCCTCGCGGACATCCGCGCTTGAGAGGGTATCATGACAAGAACTACAACAACAACAACAACAACGAAAGAACTACAACACAATAAAACAACCTGTCACTGCGACATTTCGATAAGAATCGAGAATCCAACCAAATGGTGAAAAATCTCAATAAAACAAGGAGAATAAAACAAGAGAACAAAAAATACAAAAATTAACAACCTCTCGACACGCGAAAATCCTGTTGCTCATTTCGAGCGCCCTCCCCCGTGAGAGTCCTTTGGCTGCCAAGTTGTAGGCTAGGACCGAAAGTGAAGGCAAAACCACTTCCTTCCTCCTAATTTTGTCGTTTTTTACGACCTCCTCGCGATAGGATCTGCTCCGATCTGGTCCGATAGGCCCGAAAGGCGCCGAGGGAGAGCAGCCGAGAGAGAAACAGAGGAGGACGGAAAGTGCGAGCGAGAAGGGAGGCCGAGGTCGTGGGCTAAACGCGCAATCACGCAGATTTCGATCGCAGACGTTGAGAGGCGGTCAATTAAATTGAGAACGAGAGCGTGGGGACGGCAGGACTCGAGCGCCGGGGTCGAGAGGAAGGCGGCAGGGACGGCAGGAAGGACGACGTTGAGACTGCGGCGGGGTGGAAACGAGAGAGAGCCGAGTACACTGGGCGGAATGGGGTGCAGGAAATTATCTCGGACTCTGAAGGATCTGAAGGAGCAAATGCTTCATTTTTGAATATCGAGATCTTTCGCATTTGGTGACGACTCAAATCGTGCCCCGAAAATGGATTTCTCTTGATTGATTTCTCCCAGTTGATCGATCACCGACCCCTTTCCTTGTTGCTGGTTTAATCCTAAATCTATCCTAATTTAAGCCCAAGAATCAAATCAATCCTCCTCCCAAAGCCTCCTCCAAAGCTCAGGCGATCGCTTGGAGCTGCCCCCGGTCCCCTCTGGTATGACCCCAGGTCTCTCGCGGTTGCGCAGCCAACGCGGATCTGTTTTCTCTCAGTGAGCCCGAGTCCTGCCGGCCTCGTCCTCTCCCTGCGATCGCCCAGGGTTCCCAGAGGGTGCGAGGGTCGCGACTGAGGGTTGCTTGCGAGAGCCTGGGCAAGTGAGAGAGGGTGAGCGAGAGGGCCGAGAGAAGTCGGGCAACAGGATCGGGAGAGGACGAGCGCGAACGGCGATTGGTCGATGGAAGGAAGAAGGAGATGGGAAGGAGAGAGATGGGAAGAGAGTCTGACTGGGAGAGGACGAGGGCGACGAGGTGAGGACGAGAGAGAGAGAGAGAAAGTGAGGACGTTGACGAGGGAGAGACCGATTGAGAGAGCGAGGGCCCGGGAGCAGATTGCGAGCCCGTGTTGGTATAAAAGAGAGCGGTCCGGACGAGAGAATTCAGTTTGTCAGCAACTGTCAACGAGAGAGCTTAACAGGCAACAAACACAGACATTTCTACGAGAACTCAGCGGAGAAATTCCGATCGAGCCACCAACGGACAAACCTCAAATCAAGGACACGATTTTGCACAACAAGAGCTCGAAAATGCTCAAGTGGACCGCATCGGCGCAGAAGCTGCCCCAGGACACGCCCACCGCCTGCGCCCACTCCAACTGCAGCCACGGCATGGCAGCGGCGGGTCGCACGCCCGGCCTGAGCGCGACGAGGCGGCGGCGCCAGCAGCGGCGGGCGACGATCGCCAACAACAACAAGGAGAACCTCGTGCCCTTCACCTCGACGCCGATGGTCGCGAGGCAGCGCAACAGCCCCCTGGTCCTGGCCCCGCTCGCCGACATCCTGAACGTGACGCCCGAGCCAACGCCGTCGTCGTCGTCGTCGCCGTTGGGCGCCCGAACCCCCGAGCTCGGAGGCCGCTCGCCGCGCGTCGTCGTCCAGTCAACGGCGACGGCGATGGCGATGGCGCTGGCGACCTCGACCGCGCACCGCCGCCACTCGACGCTGGGCCTGACGATGCCGACGCGAGTCGCAGGCGCCGCCCCCGCCCCCGCCCTGCCGTACGCGTCGACGCTGCCGCGCTTCGAGGAGGAGTATTCGCCGAGCACGGCGCTGCCCACGGGCCAGCAGCTGGCCATGCGCGGCCTCCTGCCCGACCCCTTCCTGGGCCACCCGCGCTACCTCGGCACGCCCGACGCCCGCCCCGCCCTGGCGTCGGAGGCCACGAAGGCGTCGAAGCCGACGGCGCTGCCCAAGAAACGCAAGCTCGAGCTGGAGTTCGCCGAGATCGCGAGGGAGGCGAGGGCGAAGGAGGCGAAGGAGGCGAAGGAGGCGACGATGCTCAGCTCGGCGAAGATGGGCGACCAGACGCTGGACCACCTGATCGACGCCATCCTCGACTCGGCCCGCAAGGAGGAGAAGAAGAACAAGAAGCCCCGCAAGTCGTTCAACCTGCGCCGCCGCACCCTGCTCAAGAACCAGACGACGGCGGCGTCCTCGGGCTCGGCGCAGGACGCGGCCGGCCGCGACCCGCACATCCTGTCGCCGTCGTACGCGGCCGGCGACGACCCGGCGAGCGATTTGAGTTTCCTCCTCATGGAGCAGCCGCCGCAGACGCTGCAGACGCCGCAGCCCGCGTCGCCGTTCGCCCTGGCCTTCGCCACGCCGCCCCCCGCCACGCCCTGCTCCATCCCCGACGCCGTGCTGCAGCAGCTGCCGACGCCAATCGTCGGCGCCTCGTGTCGTCAGCTCCAAAAGTCGCTCCAGAAGTCGCTCCAGCAGCCGATGTCGCTCCAGCAGCAGAAGTCGTGCCTTCAGCCGAAGCGCGCGGCCCGCAACGACTCCTTCATGTTGGCCACGCCCGTGCGCCCGCTGGCTCAGAAGCGCCAGCGCCAGCCGCCGTCGTCGTTGGCCGAGGCGCCGGCGCCCGCAGCGGGCAGCGGCTCGAAGCGCTTCAAGGTCGACGCCCGCAACTACTTCGAGATCGGGCTGGCGCTGCCCTCCATCTACGTCTGAGGAGAGAAGGAGAAGGAGATAGAGAGACAGGGATAGAGTGAGAGAGAGAGACAAGTTTAGAGAAATTTAAATGTTAGCTAAATTTTCCACATAAGTTTAGTTAAATTTTCTCAATCTGATTTGGTTAAAACTATTTTTGTATAGATTCAATTTTTTTTTGTTTTTAATTTTGCACTTTGAATATTTTCTTTGTAATTTTGAATATTTTTGTGAAAATATTCTCTTGTTGATTTGTTGACAAACGAGGGGAAATGCTCGCCTTTACGCTTTTAGTTCTTTAAGTTCCTAGTTTTAGTCGTTCCAAAGCCGAATTTTTACCTTAAGTGTTTTTAGTTATTTGTTTATTTATTCCTGTACCACGTACGATTTCGCTGGGACGTCCTTGTGCCGGATGTCCTGGTGTGTGTAGCAAAAGACGCTTATTCGACACGAAATGTTATGTAGTTAATTGCTCTAGGATAAATGTTTTAGTTTAGTTCTTTTAGTTTTGTTCCTGTACATATGCATTTGAATTATGTTTTGCTAAAAATAAAAACAAAACAAACAAAAAAAATATATATATTGTCTCTTAATTTATCAACTGGTATGAATTGTGGAGAATACTCGAAAATATTTCAAACATCCATATGGTTTGGATGTTCAAAATTCTCAATGAAATTGAGAGGAATTCATTTTCGAATAGTATTTGAGAAATATCGAACTCTTTTGGTCAGTAGAATCTACTTTTAAACTGAGAAGAAAATATTTTCAAAAAATTTGGATTGAAATTTGATGGGGTTTGAGAATTTTCTTTACTTAAAGTTTGATAATATTTCCCCAAAATTAACGAACTCGTTGCAAAGAATATGCTGATCCATACGATGGTCTCCGTTTTCTGCAGGAAAGGAAAATTGTCAGTTTTAATTTATATTTTTCTGAATTCCATTTCCTTCCCTTCCCCATCTTTTCCCACTCCTCCCAATGCCACGGGAAATTAATAAAAGTCAGCTCCTCGAACAGCTGAAGAATCGCTGAAAATCGTCCAGTTTATCGGAAGGCATTTTAATTTATGGCCCCAAGCGGAGCGGAGGCGGGGCAGACGCGAAGAACAGGGCCAGGAGCAGGGGACGACCATTAACAGTTGGTTAGGATAAATGTGTTAGAAACTGGAACTGCGATGGATCATTAGGGTTAAAGCCTAAACGGAAAGGGACGAAGGGGTACCGGATCCGGGACGCGGGACGGGGTCGGGGTCGGGGTCGGGGTCGGAACTGAAAACACTTGCTTATAACGAAACAACAGCTGGGTCAGGGAGATCGAGACAAGTGGCAAAGGTCGGCGAGGGCTCAGGCAAGTGTCAAGTGGAGAGGAAGAAGGGGAAGGTGGCGTTCAAAAGCAACCAGGTGCGGTAGGGGTTCGAGGAAGGGCCTTGAGAAGGTCAATAGATAGTTTTCGACGGGCTCGTAGACTTCGTGCGCCTAAACATCGTCAAGTCGTGTGCTTTTAAGCGGTTTCTCTTGGGACTTTGAGGGTTCCCAGAGAGAAAAAACGTGGCTAAAGTTCACCATTTCCTTCAAGAATGATCAATTTACAATGTCATGTTCATGACTTGGCTTCCGCGATAAATGGGAGCGCGGACGATCGGCGACCCGCATTCGGCACGTTCCACGGGTCCGCGCCCTCGCCGCAGGTACCCGGGGAAGCCGTGTCGAGCGATCGATTGGACGAGGGCAACCGTGACAGGTACCGGAAGATCGCGAGACCCTCCCCGCCTCCTCCTTCGTCTCGTCGTCCTCCGTGCAGCCGTGGACTCAACTCCTGGCCAGCTGCCGCCCGTCGGATTCAATTAGCGCAACACTTGTTAGCCTCGCGCCGACGCCCGCACCTTGCCGACGGATCGAGGGCAGGTCATGGGTTTTCACACAAACAGACACAGACACACAGGCATGCGCTCGCTTAAGCCTCCCTCCACCGGCCCCTGATCCGCTCCTGCCCACAGGATTCACAGGATTCACAGGTTGCGCTTCTTGCGATTTTCTGCGGGTTTTCCCATCATCTGTTCGTGGCCGTTGATGCTTCTATTGTTGCGCGAAGGAAGGTGTTTTATTTTTTACTTGTTGTTTTTGTGCTTGTCGTCTTCCCACTGGTAGTTTTTGTTGTTTGTTGTTTTGGTAGCTGTCAACACGTGCCCGGCTTCGTAATTGAGTTGCCCCGGCGCACGGGGACAGGTTGACGGCGGGTTCTGGTTGGTTTTGTGGGTTTCGTGTTTTTCTGCTTTCAGTTGGTTTGCGGTTGACTCCATTTCCCATGAAGACAAGCTGGGTCTTCCTCGGATCGAGGAGTTTTTCTGAGGGCTGGGACTAGTCCGAGGATTCCTCTTAGTTTGAGGGCGAGTCTTCGACTAAAGATCGACCTTTCAGATGGTTTTCTCCGCGCCGAAGGACACCTCATGGTTCCCCCAGCTTCTCATGATTTATCAAGGTCCCTCAGGATCCTCCAAGGCCTCCGGTTTCACCTGTAGCCACAAGCTGTGTCCTCGTACAAGGGCCTTAATTAGTCCAAAGGAGCACTTCTTAGCTGAGGCCAGCCGGCCCTTTGCTCCAAGAACATCCTTTGGCCTAGAATTGATCCTAGGTCATAAATGAAGATCACTTACTTTCGAGTTTTCAGAGTCAAACTCTTCCTTCTCATTACTTTGATAGTGATGATTATTATTATAATTAAAATTTAATTAAATCAATTGCACCTAATTTGAATGAAAACATTTATTTAATTATTTTTATATTTATTGTTTTTTGTTCGCACAGTGCAAATATTTTTTAAATGTCAAATTTATTTATCTCACTGCTTCTACAATATAAATATTGTATGTAAGTATCAGAAACCATTTGTATAATCATTTGGACGACATAATGCCAAATAAAATTTGGATTTTTATACATTTGATCTCAATTTTAAATATTTAAAATTCGCATTTGCAAAATTACACCGGTCATCTTCGTCAGTTTCCTTGACAAGGACTTTGTGACAAGATATGAATTGAGTTAATTCGCAAAGAAAATAATACCCAGAAATATTTTCGAAAATAGAACTCAGGAGGCGGATGTAAAATAAGTAAGAAAGGATGTGGTTAACATTTCGGAAAGGTAGACAGAAGTCAGTTGGTTCTGTAATCGGTAGGCAGGAGGAAAAACAAAGTCCTATCAATGGAAAAACAAATTCTTATCATGGGACAATATTTATTCAAGGGAAATATATGCTTCCAAGGAAAGAAGATTTGTCAAGGAATCAGAAGTCCTTACTAGTTGCAGAAAGTCAGCGAAGGCATAAAGAAAAGGAGAGAGAGAGAGAGAGAGCTAAGTGATTATTTTTGGCAATCCAATTCAACGAAGGGATGGTGAAGGAAAACACAGAGAGCGACTAAAACAAATAGAGGAGAGGAAGGAAGGAAGGAAGGAAGGAAAGAGTAGGACAGAAATCGGAAATCGAAAGGGACTCGTAGGAAGGTTCCGAGGATCGAAGGAAGGCTTCTGAGAGAAGGGAAAGCACTCTAGAAGAGGATGGAGGAGGGACAAGGATTCAGAAGAGACGGAGCTCTGGAATCTGGAATCGACTCGGCAGGCGAACCTCCCGAAAGGTGTTTTGGAAATGGAAATTGCAGACAGGAGGCTGCATCGCGAGGACCAAAGGACTGGAGCGACCGCGACAGGAAGGACGAGAGGCAGACTGGCAAGCAAGGGTCGGAGGACGGGGAGGGCAGGAGGAACCACGACCATGCGGAAGGATGTGCTTAAGTAAACACGAGTCGACCGAGGCCAGGCCGGGATTTGCAAACACGGACGGATGGACGGACGGACGGGAGGCAGGCGAGAAGGACGAACCAGGACGCGGTGCAAAAATTGCCAAATTGCCAAATTGAATTCCATTTCACTCAGCGAGGCGGAAGGCAAAGGCAAGGCAACGCACGATGAGGGAAGGAGTGAAGACAGGAAGTTGTTGTAGTTGTTGTTCGCCAGGCCTGCGAATTCCGGCAACTGCACTCGCCTCGCCCGGCGGCAATGACCGCAAAATACACACAAAACAGCGCATAATTGGCATTCATTGGGAGCGAGGATCAGCCGCGGACGGAGGAAGGAGGACGAGGGACGAAGAACGAAAGTGAAATGAGCGAAATCGAAAATCACGCCCGGCAAACAGTCCCGCATCCCGGAAGGGGTGCGCACGACTCGGCCTGGCTGCCTCGAGTCGACCGGGCTGCCTTCGACGAAACACCTTGAGGCCTGTCAAAAGGGATGCCGCGCGAACCCGACCTGGAGGCCTGAGGAGGACGAGCGAGCGAGCGCGGAGAATGGGACAAGAAAGGGAGCAGGAGGCGAGAGGCAGAGGGGAAGGAGTGAGGCAAAAAAGTCTGTGCAAAAACGATGCAAACCCCAGTCCTGTGGAAAGGAAAGGAGTCAAAGGCATGTGGCCGAACAGCTGATCGCCAGATCCTGCGGCATGCCCTCGGTGTTGGATCCCTCGTCCTTCTCGCTCCGCTCTCCCCTGCTCTGGGCGCGAACACAATGAGGCCATCTCAACAAACGTAATTAAAAACCAGTTAAGCCATCGATTCTGCAGCCGCAAGGAGGCTTTCGGCGAGGACGAGGACGAGGACGAGGGCCATCGAGGTTGGCAGAAGGCCTTCGAGGCGATC
Source organism: Coelopa pilipes (assembly GCA_947389925.1). Taxonomy (NCBI): domain Eukaryota; kingdom Metazoa; phylum Arthropoda; class Insecta; order Diptera; family Coelopidae; genus Coelopa; species Coelopa pilipes. The sequence continues at coordinate 7,289,145 of OX376700.1, forward strand.
GAGGGCCAGCCGGTGGCAGGAGGCGGCAGCACCAGGAGGGAAGGAAGAAGTTCTCCAATTTGCAGGCGGGTCTCGGAGGCAGCTCCAGGGCTCTGGATGGCCCGAGGATGTGTGAGGGTGTGCTGAAGGACATCCGACAACAGATGGCAATCGAGTTGTCTCTCAGGAGGTACGGCAGAAAATTAGAATAATTAATCTAGCTGGAAGCCGCTTAGGGCGCTGGCGTCCAGGGGAGGCAGCTCTAAGCAGCTCGAAAACAACAACAGCAAAAGCAACAACAACAAAAACAACAATGCCAACAACAACAAAACTTCCACCAACAACAACACGTCGTCCAACACCAAAATTTCGCATCAGCAAACACTCGTTGGAGAGAAAACCGACGAATCCACCACAAGACAAGTCCCAGGATGCGGCCTCGGATGCTGATCCTTCGGCAGGAGAAGTTCCAAAATCCAATAATAACAACAGCAACAACAACAACAGCAATAACAAGACAAACGCCACATGATGTCGCACGTTGACGGAAAAACTGCAACAGCAACAGCAACAACAATGTCAACATCAGAAAAATAACTGTCGCAATCTGGAAATTTATTAACAACAACAACGACTACAACAACAACAGCAACAACAGGATGAAGAGAAAAAATCAACAACAACAAAAATCGAAATCCTCATGCAAATCCCCGAGGTCGAAAATGCGGAAGGACGAATTTTCATATCGATTAGCGAGGGAGCGAGAGGGAGAAGGAGAGACAGGGGGAGAGGGGAGAAAGAGTGCGAGGATCACGCCCGGGTGGTGAGGGGTGCATGTTGTTGTTTTTGTTGTTGTTTTGTGTCCCGCTGCTCTGCACGCAAATCAGGCAACAGGACACTTGCCGTGCCAGGACCCGTCGGGTCGGGCCGGAAAAAAGGACGACGCAACGTGATTAGCAAACAACGAACTTGTTAAGAGTGTCCTGGCGACCCACAGAAACAACAACAACAGCAGCAGCAGCAGCATCCCGAGCACCAGCAGCGGGGATGGCGGATGAAGGATGAGGATGAAAGGCTGAGGATGAGGAGGGGAAAAAAAGTCCTGACGCCGTGAAAGGGTGTCGACGAACGCCGACATCGAGCCAATGGAGAGAGCAGGCGACAGGGCTCGGGAATCGCGACTCGCGACTCAGGACTCAGGACTCGACAGTCAGACCTCGTGGCTCAAAATGCACGATTCAAGTCGCAGAAATCAGGAGTCCAGCCTCAGAACTCATGATGGAAGACCCAGCACTCAGGATTCACCGCCCAAAACTCCGAGTTCAGCACCCAGAAGCCCGGATTCAGGACTCGAAACTCCAGACTGTGGACCCTGCTGTTCGAAACGCAATTCGGTTTGAAGAACCTGCAACTGGGTCTGGGTCGGCAGAGGCGTCAACGTCAATTTGGCAACATTTGCGACGCAGGCGACCGGAAACCCCGGCAACCTGCCGAGTCCTTGTGAATGCATTTCGTGTCGCACGGAGTTCCACAAAGGATGCCAGGCAGAAATGGGAGGGTGAGATGAAAAATTATAAGGGAACCTGGTGGCCACCCGAACGCTCGCACTTCCGCTGGCTCCCATTCCCTTTTCATTGGGCATTATGTTGCTTTTATTATCCACTTAGTCAACAATACTTTCTGCTCCTCTCCCTGTTTTCATCTCTTTCCTTCCTCTCTCCTCTTCCTCTCTGAAAATCATTGCATTCACTCTCTGCTGTTTTGTCCTAGCGCCGCGAGGACACCGGATAAACGGCAGTGTCCTGTGTCATCCTGGGCACAAAGGGATGGCTTCCCAGTCTGCGGATAATTTATTGGGCAGTTTTCTCTCCTTGGTTTCCACGCAAACAATATATTGGAGAATTCAGAGAAATCCATAAAAATTGGGAAATCAAGGCAAAGGATCATTTTTTTGATTTTTTATTTTGATTTGGTTAATTTTGTTTTATATTATTTTGCTTATATTATTTTAATTTATCTTATTAGTTCTACTTTTCCAGTTCCATTTCTATTTGTTTAGTTTTCCTAGAATATCGTCATTCCCCCAATGTGTCTTCTACCTTTATGCGCCGGTTATCCGTCGCTGTTTGTTGCCTCTCCCTACTAATGCCACATCATCCTCCTTTAGGACTCGTTCAGTCTCCTATGCTGAACTCCCAGAACATTATCCGAGCCTCCTCTACCGGCGATTTCGTCCACATCTCGTCGGAGTTTTCAATCCGATTAATCCATCACGATCGAAGCCGCGTCGTGTCGCTGTCGACCCGGCCCGGCCCGGCCCAACTGAAATCAACTCCCACTTGACTTGGCCCATTGTCGTTGCTGGTGTTGTTGGTGTAGCAGTTGTTGTTGCGATTGTTGTTGCTGTAGCAGTTGCTGTTTCCCTCCTTTGTCGCTGCCCACCCGCCCGTGAACAGACGGCGCTCAGTGTTCTTTTTCTCTCGCCCGCTGTTGCTTCCTCATTTTTTGATGCTCGCTAATCTCATCATAAATAATGCGCAATCCTCGGAGGACACACGCACACCGTCCCAATCACCCTCAATCACGGCGACCCCGGGACGATCGCGAGCGGCGGCGGCAGCGGCGACGGCGTTGAAAGCGTGACAATGAGGACAGCGAGTGGGGCGACCTGCGTCATTCGTTATTCATTTTTCATTCGCCGTGATTAAGGGAAGGTCTTCCCTCTCGCTCGCACCGCCTCATCCTGCCCTGTGTGCGGTTTATTTTTGTTTCGGATAAACGTCCGAAAGGCAGGAGTCGCTGCTGTCGGCGTGGCTTTGGATAATGTTGCATAATGAGGGAATTAATTTCCACGTGAATATTTGCGATCACTCGACCGGGGATTGTTTTATCCGGGCACAATGGATCCTGGTTTTTTGCTGAAACTGCATATTTTTCACTTTCCGAAGGACTCTCGACGTTCGGATAACGTTGGATGGGGACAAACGTCGGCAGAAGTCGAAGAATCTTCTATCCGAAATGCAGCAAAAAATAGAATATTGTGAATGTGTTCAGTACGGATAAAGCGATTAATCATTTGTCCAGAGCTTATCCAGAGTCACATGCACTTATCCGCGACCTTCTGATGTTGTTTTCGGGAAGCGGATAAGAGCTTGAGCTGCAAATAAAAGGAATTCATTGAATTTTGCCATAGAAGCGACTACGGATAACAGCTTATGCCTTCGGATAATAGGTCTTGGAACAGTTTTCTTGGAGTAAACATTTTCCAGGCCTGCGCTCGAGGGACGGGGAGATGACGAGCCACAAATGGCGAAAATTACGCCTCAAAGAGACAAAACGTGAAGTAGAAAGATCGACTGGAGTCGTTGAAAAGAAAGAAGTCATCGAACGTATGTTGCAGCATTGAGATGTCCTTCTGTCGCGCTGTCTGTCCCTCTGCCGCTCTGTCTGTCCGTCTGCCGCGCGTGTCAATCAAGGCAATGAAGACATCTGTCAGATTTCAACAATGTACAGAACGACGACAACGCCGTCGTCGCCCAGACGACGTCGCAGGACCTCGAGGAAGCATCGACGACGACGACGCCGATGATGTCGATGACGATGACGAAGACGAAGACCACAGGGACCTTCGTACAAAGGACGCGTACTTGAGAAGGGACGGAGACGTGGCGAGGGCAGATGAAGAGTCTCAAGAGGCCCGGGTCGGAGGCAGGGGTGGGGACCACAGGAGGACCGCGGGATCGGGAGCGGCAGGCGGGTCCTGTTTTGGCTGCGTCAGGTCAGATGACACGCTCTCGAAAATTTCAAGTGAGAATTACTGAATAAAAAATCTGTATTAAAATATAAAAAATGTTTATTTAGAAGAATTAATCAATATATAAAATAGCAAATATTTTATTAAACAAAAAGTACTTTTTGGAGTACTTTTTATGCAAAGTAAAAACTGCTTCCACAACTCATTAACGATCAAGTAACCCTAATTAAATATTTTTTGCAAACTATAAAATAGAAAGGTAAATAAACAAAAAAATATAAGTAAATAGTAGGCTGAAAATTCGTTACGAAAATATTTTCTTGGTTGTTGTGTTTTGCAAAATCACAAATGCATTTGTGCAAAATCCCAGTCGTCCTCGCCATCTGAGCCCGCTGCACGGTCCCGATGCCTGCGGGCGATCGATCGACCGACCCCCGAGTCAATGAGCACGTGACTTCATTAAAAGCCGCCCTTCGATCGATCACGGGTCGAGTCACGAGTCACAAGTCGCACAACAACAACAGCAATAATTTCCACCAACAAGAGAAATTTGTTGCAAAAACAAAAAATAGCTGCAGTTGCAACAACAATTAAGGGTTAATGCCCACCACTGGGCGCCGCAAAGTATGCAAATCGGAATATTTCTGTTGCATTCGGGGCTGGCGAAAATCGTATGCAAATTTCGAATGGCTTCTCGGCGCTGATCCGAGAGGAAGTCAATTAAAAGCGTATTGCGAATGTATTTGGAGGGCAACAATAACGTGGGTACAACAACAACAAGAAGAACTGTAACAAAAACAACAGCAACAGCCCTAGCAACTGGCATTACAACAACAGCAGGAACGCGAATTCGTAACAATGACTGAAGCCAGGGCGCCGAAAACAGCGGGAGGAATTCGAACAACAACGACAACTACTACAACAACAGCAACAACGACAACAACAACAACCGCTATGAACGAAATGCAACAACAGAAAATGCAGTAACAAAAATACAACAACAGAAAATGAAACAACAACAACTGCTTTTGCAGCAACAACACTGGAAGCTGGAGAACAATGGAATATGAATATTTTTCTAGCAGTTAAATGGCCAGTGAGTACAGCAACAACAACAGCTACTACTATTACAACAACTATGGTTGCAGTTGTTGTAGTTATAGTTGTAGTTTTAGTTGTTGTTGTTGTAATTCCTCCCCTAAATTATCCGGAAAATAATTCATATTTTTAACCCCATTTCATGCGTTGATCCAAAGCGTTTGCCACGTTCCTACTTGCGATTGCCACCGGCCTCTCTCTCCCTTCCTCTGTTTCTCTCTCACTTTTTCCTATTCAAATTCAAATTCAAATTAACGTTCCGAAAGAGAGAGACAGAGAGACAGAGAGAGCGAGAGCGAACGAGTTGCCCGCTTTCCGGGCGATTAAACACGTCGGCGGCTCGTCCAACGTCTGTCACTCCGCCGATCGGTCGGTTGGTCGGTTGGTCGGTTGGAAAAACACTACAGCAACAACAACAATGGCTAATATTTCTACAACAACCATTGCACAAACGACCAGTATTCCTACAACAACAATAGGTCTGAGTAGCGACAGCGACAAACTTTCCTCACTTTTCCATCGTTTTCCACTCAAACCTGAAGAGCAGGAGGGCGAGGAGGACGGACTGGTGGACGGGAGAGTCGCAAGGGGTGGAGGCGGAAAGTGGAGGGAGGCGGCAAAGGGAGGAGAGCGAGGGGTTGGCGCGTCAATCAAAGCTAATTCGAAAGTGGCGCACGCGCTCGGCTCAGGCCGTCAAGTGACGATCGCAAATGACATTTCACTGTCACCGACGTCGTCACGTTCTCGCTCAGGTCCTCGCTCGCGTGTCAAATGAGTCCTGCGGCCAACGTCCTCCCCGCGTCGGATGGAAGGGGCGGCGCTGCACGTGCGCGCACTGATTGACTGCGGAGCGGGATTTCCGGGGATTTCGGGGTTCCGTAAAACATCTGTTTTGGCCCTGTTCTATTTGCTCGGTGACAAAACCGAAATTCACAAAATTTAAAACTGTTCCTTTCGGTATTTATCGGAGACTAAGAATATGTTAAATTCTTCCACCATTCTTTGTCACCTCCTCCTCACTGGAATTTTGTACGACATTCCACAATTCTGTTCCACCTCTTCCTTCAATTGTAAAAAAAATGCTTTGGGCCTGTTTGATTTGTTCGACAGCAAATGCCATTAGATCGTCAACTAAAATATCATAACTTTATTATTTTTTTTTTTGTACCTAATTTTCTCTTTTATTTCGGAAAAATATAATGAAATCAAATATAAAAATTCTCTCGTTAAATTTTTGTTTTGAAAATGCCTAAAAATGGTCCGTTTTTAATGACGATCATTACATTATCCTTTTCTAAATCCCCAACTAAGCAGCTCGTAAAATGTCAGCTAATTGTCAGATGTCCGTCGGAAACTCAAAAGCACAACAGCCAGCCCTTGTTATTGTTGTTGTTAATCCGTTCGGGTCATGCTCGGGACTCGTGCTCGGACTCGGGCAAAGCGCACGAACAGGTTTCGCGTCACGTGCTGGCGATAAAAACAATTTCGAATTGTTTCGGAGATCGTGTTTTGTTCTCGGTTTCTGTTGGAGATCGTTTAAAAATGCAAATAATGCGGAAAATATTATTTCTTTCCCCTCCTCAAAGTGGTGGAAATTATGAGTGTCCTGTTTAAGGACACCAGCGACTGCGAGTATGTGCGTGTTGTTTGTTGTTTCTGTGCCGGCGCCTCGGGCTTTTCCTTCCCTTCCCTCCAGTGCCTGACAGAGAGCGAAAAAAGTTGGCAAACAATTAATGAAAAATTTTCCAGTTTTTCTGTGGCTCGAGCATTTTCGAATTCTGTTTGCAGTCAATTGAACGCGAGCCGGGGGGTTGGTGGAGGTGGGGATGGCGGGGTGGAACCGGTTTCCACGGCACAGTGGGATGCGTTGGATTGAGGAAGGACGAAAGCCAGACTAATTCACAAGTTCCGATATTTCTACAAATCAATATTTTCAGATTCATTTTTTATATAATTTTTTTGTTTTGTTTCGGCTTTTCGTCCTTTTTATACAATTCTTTCGATTAGTTTTTGTATACATTTTGCTATTTACATCTTTCTGAAACAATTGTTATATCCTTTCTACATATTTTATATAAATTATACTTTTTAATTATCAATTCTGGTTAAATGTTTCTATATATTTCTGTATAAATTGATTTTTTTTATGTTTTTGTTTATATCACATCATATTTTCCTCACTTCTTGTCTTGTCTTGTGCTTAAATAGTTCCCTAAACTTCATTAAATTTTTTATTCATTTTTTGGAATGTTTCTATACCTTATTCCCTGCATTTTTATATGATCTTATTGTTCGAAAACTTCGTTTAACTGCTTTTTTCGACCACGGCGGAAATAAACTCGAGTATTTACAAGAAACACGTCAATAAAACCTCATTAATCAGCGATAAAACCCATTGTCCGATGGGCATGAAAATCGATGGCGAAAACCCGAACAAATGGCCGTCGATTTATTGAGAAATTCGTGACGGCTCGGAGCCAAAGGATAACGCGCTAATGACAGGACGAAGAGACCCACACGAAGGCAACCGCAACAAATGGCGAAGACTCACAAAGCGAAATCGTTAAAAAACACACACAATAGAGTGGGAAAAACCCCAAAAGCATGCCGAGAAAAATCACTAAAAAGTCGTGAAAAGAAAACAACAACAAAACTCACCGAGGACTAACTCAAAAAACAACAGAAGGCGAGCTCAGGAAAAAATAATAAAAAATCGAGGGTGAAGAGGAAAAATCGCAAAAATCCACAATCCCTAATGAGGTGCATTTAAAGGGATATTCGAAGGACATCGAGCAGCTATCACGAGGACGACGAGGACGAGGCGAGCGGGATGCGAGACAAAGGATCGACCGAGGTAAAGAAAAGAAAAACGAGGCTGAAAGATAAACATTTGCGCAATCGAAAGGTAATGATTGCAAAAGAAAGAGCCTCGAATGGAAACGGTGAAAAGGACCCAAAAAACCCGAGGAAAGGGTCTAAAAAAAACCGATTTGAAAAATAGTGAAAAAGGATATTGAAAGATGAGCGAAAAAGAGGAAAAAATCGCGCAAACCCCATGATGAAAAAGGGGGAAATTCGAAAAAAATGCGCACAATGGAAGTGAAAAACGATCACAAATGCTCACCAAAGGATTATACGACGATGCGAAGGATGAGTAGTTTATTTAGGACGAAGGACCAAGAGTTGGAAGCAGTCCGAGGTTCAGGTTTCGAAGGCTTTACGGTGCGAATTTGCCGACTTTGGGAAAATATTTCACGTGGACGGGAAGAAATCTTACAAAATCCAATCCTAAGCAAATATGATTGAAGTTTAATTTTTATGTGAGACTCAGTTTTCGAAAGGCTTCTCAAACGAAAAAATATACTAAGGTCATAAATTTAAGATACAAGATTCTATCTAAAAGCCATTTGTATTATTTTGCCCAAAATCCCTCGCCTTCACCAAATTTCGAATTCCCCATCACGCATTGAAACGTCCTCTACTTTATTGGTACATTTTATGCAAAGCCTCATCAGGAGGTCCCACGTTTGACCCCCGAGAAGGTCCTGCAAATGTCGATTTTTCTCGCAATAAAAACTGACCTCGTTTACGACAGTTCGGGCTGTTTTTTGGGTCGATTTCGCTGTCGTTTTTGAGGGTTTTTCGTGGTGCGTTTTATGTAAAAATAAAGAAACCTCGGTATGGAAATTCGCCGTGGGTCGTTAGAGTGTTTTTTGTTTGAGATTTCGAAATTTATTGCCAATTACTTTTGTTTCAGGGAGCTGATTGAGAGGGCTGTGAGGGGAGGGTTTTGGATATGGGATGGGAGTGAATTCAGTAGAAGAGATTTCGATGGTTTTTCTGAACTTAATTGATTTTTTTTGAGAATATTAAGAGCATATTTCCAAGAAACAATGTTGTCAAGGAAAAAATGTAAAATTCAACAAATTTGTACATTTTTGTTTTGCTTGAAATTTATATAAATTATGGAAGTGAAAATTTGAAAAACTCCAATTCGGTACGCTGAACGAAATCCCAGGCTCGTGTGAATCCCAGAAGGTCCTGCTGTCATCGTAAACCACAGGACAAATGGGAGAGATTTGAAAACTTCGCCAAACATGAAAAATGCGCACAGTCAATGGCGAAAAGGACGACGAAACGGACCTCGGAATGGACCTCGCAAAGGACCTCTCGATGTGAACCCAGCCGTTCCTTCGTCCTTCGTAGTTTTGAGCGAACATTTTGCATACGCGGCATTCGTCATGCTCGATAATTTAGCAGCAACTGACAGCGGCAGGACGAGACGCGGTATGGCGAGCGTTGAATCCTCGTTGGGAGAGTCCTGGGAGGGATCTCGTTAGCGGCGCCATGCGAGAGCCGACCGACCGAAGCGATCCTGGCCACCGGCTCTTTGTCCTGTGCGCGAGCCTTCGTTGTTGTGATCGAAACATTTTCGCCGTTTTTCCTCCTCGAAAATAGACGTTGATTTCGCTCAGACGTCGATGCCGATGAAGGCGAGGACGACAGGGCCTGGCCCGGCTGAAGTTTATGACGCGCGCTTGATTGGGTCGAGCGACGGCGGCTCCTTTTGACGTTCCTCGTCATCCCGCTGATGTCCTGCCTCGCAGGACTCTCGCCCGTCGCTGTTGATGAAGCCATAAAAAGGCTCGTAAATAACGTGTTTATTTCGCGTTCGATCGGAGGAGGATCGAGGGACGGATCGAAACGATGTGATGATGGAAAATGCGGAAATATAATTGTTGTTTATCGCTTTCAGCTCTTGTTGTTTTTATGTGTGTTTTTATTGTTGTTGTTATTGTTTTTGCCTCAATAGTTGCACTTTCGCTATTGTTGTTGCTACCTTCGCTCTTGTTGCCTTCGATTCTTGTTGCGTTGATCATGGTTGTCTCTGATTGAAGTTGCTTTTATGGTTGTTTGTGCTCTTGTTTTCATTGCGCTTTTATTGCTGTTTGTGCTGCGCTTCGGGCATCCTTTGATCGTCCTTGTCGACAGCTCGCTTGGCTCTGATTTCCCTACCACATCCTTCGTCTGCTACTGAAGGCCAGGACCTCGTCTCGAGGCGTGGGAATCATTTGTTTTGACAAAATTTTTTCTCAATTTTGGGGTTTCCTTTTAGATATTTTAAGTTTTTTTATAAGAAAGACATATTTTAAAAAATGTCTCTGACCGCAGCCAGCTTCCAAACTCAATTAGATTCTCTGTTTTCCTAGCTCGATCTCGCTCTCTCAGCTCTCTCCCCCTCACCTTCCGCCTCGTCCAGTCCTGCCCCCGCCCCTCCGACGCAGGCCATCCTCGGCTTCCTTCCAGCTGCCACTGCCGCTGCCGCTCTTCGGCCATCCTCTGTCAATATCCGATCCGCTTTTCTCCTTTATCCTTTTTTCTACCTTTCTTTCTTTCTTCCTCCAAAAATCCTATTTTTTCTCCTGACAAATTTATGGCAAATTCTTCTCATTTTCCCATCTCCCCCTCCCTCGTTCCCGATGTCCGCTCGCCAGATCACGTGCTAGGATCCCATTCTAGTTGTTCTTGTTCGTGTTCGAGTTATCGTTGTTGTTGTTGTTGTTGTTGTTGTTGCTGTTTCTGTTTCTGTTATCCTCGAGCTCTCTACGAATGTCCTTCTAATGGCGAGCAGATTGCGTTCGAATGCCCGAAGCGGGAGGGTGGAAACCGTTCGATCGAGACTTCGATTCGATTCCGATTCTCGATCCCGGGAATTTCCGAGTTTTCCGTCGCTGACCAGACGATGTCATGTTTTTTATTTGCATTTGTTTTCCCATGTTTTGACAGCATTTTCGCAGGAAACATATTTGCATATGATTCATAATTTATTGCAAAGTGTGGCTAGCGAAAGGTCCTGCGAGGCGACGAAGGATCGGAGGTGAAACCGCAGCTTAGAGGCGAGTTGGGGTCTTCGCAATATTCCTTTCTTAAGACGTCCCTACCTGATTATTCCCTTAATATTCCCGAGAATATTGTTAGAAATGGTTTGTTTCAATTCTAGTGTTTTTAATTTATTTTATTTTAATATTTAATATATTTTCATTTTTTGAATATATTCCTTTACTGTCCAGCACTTAACATTAGAAAAAGATTGTCAAAAAATAAAGAAGGTCTAAAAATTCGTCCGCTGGCGGTGGCTCTGAAAGACCCCAGACCCCAGGACAATCCACAGATCCACCTCAACCCTTCAACACCTCGCTCGACACATGTAGATGTCGAATGTTTTAAAAAAAAACTACAAATTCGCCGCCGGAAGTATGACAAGAAATTTACATTCGTTGCACCTTTCGTTCGTCCGAACCATTCATTCACCGACCCAGTTTCAGCTTCAGCTTCCGAAACCATCTGTGACCAAAGCGATTATCAGTTCAGGAACGGGGCTTCCGATAGAAACGGGGCTCAAAAACAATAGAATTAGAAAGGGCGATGGGAGACGACGAGGGCGCGAAAGGGAGTTAGGAAGAGCGAGAGAGGGAGGGAGAGCGAGTTAAGGTATTTACGAGGCATAAATGGGAAACACCTCAGAGATCGCTATCGACGTCATAAACGCCAACGCATAAATCATCCCGGCAGGATCTCAAGGAGCGGAAGCCACGGCCGGCGTTAGAGCGACGGAGACGGAGCGCCGGACAGCCATGAAGAGAGGAGAAGGATAGGCAGAGAGAGAGCGAGAGAGAGAGGGAGGGCATTAGAAAAGGGGTTTTCGGCGCCTGCTGTCAGCACCTCCGACCCGAGGGCCCGGGCGAGGCCACCTGAGGCTCGAGCCCACCTCTCTCGGGCGCCATATGGTGCCGCCGATTGTCTGCGGACCCGGCCCTCTGTGGGCCGAGGGACGTCGCGTGCCCGCTCATAAATTATTCATCGGCGACGGTGGTGGGGCTGAAGATGACGTGAAGATGACGTGAAGGACTAGGAACGAGTAGAAGGCGAAGACAGGACGAGGGCGAAGGACTTCGGCGCTGCAGCGAAGCGTCGCGGTTACGGTTGTAAAAATTTCCGCATTTAATTAAATTTAACAAACATATTTTGTATGTCTCCACTTCCGCCTCCCTCTCGTCTGCCGTTGGCTCGAGTCCTTTGAAAATGTCGAGTTCTTGTGGAGAATAAAAGATGGTGAAAATTTACATTTTTATTGTTTTGTTCGATCGGCACTTGAGATTGCGATGCAATCACATGTGGTCACGGGGCGTCGGTGGCGATGTTGAGGGGTTGGACTGGGGTCGGGGTCGAGCCTGCAGTCGGGGGACCCTCTGGGGTACACAGGGAAAATCTCAAGAATTCGGAGCTCTACGCAGTAGTAAATGATTATTCAGATTTTAGGATCATTTTTTGAATATTATCTATTAAGAAAATTGAGTTCAATTTAAAAAATTAAATCTTAATTTGCTTGAGTAATTATGATTACTTGAACTTATTTAACTTCCTATTTTCTAATTAATTTCAAATTCACTAAAATTGCTCGATTTCAACCAGTTTCGATAAACTTAGAAATTTGGGTTTTATAATTTTCAATGTAAAATGTATATGTTATGATTTTCTTAAATTTTAATAAATTTATTTGTTATGAATTTTCTAAATTTCAATAAATTTATATATCATGAACTTTATAAAATTCTACAGAATAATGAATTATGTATTTTAAAAATTTTCTATAAATATATATGTCATGAACTTCAGAACTTTTCTTGGAATTATAAATTATGAGGTTTTTAAATTTGAATAGATTTATGTGTTAAGAATTTTTTTATTCAAATTTTGTTTTGAACTCCGTGTTCGCCTTCTCAACAATTAAAGCTGTCCACAGAAACATTTAAGCAACTTTTTCATCACCTTCCCCGCCTTTCTCGCAGTGTATTTCCAGGAGAACTTCTCCGAAAACGTGGCCTCGTCACCTCGCGGAACGATGAATAAATTTCACGCCCATGGGCCCGACGAGGGCCAGACGGACCTCTGGAAATTGGGGAAATTTCAACTCATGATTCGATCAAACTGCACTCGAAAAATTCACCCATTTAACCATTTTCAGGGAAATGCGAAATCGACTTGGTTGAAGCGGCGAAATGCAATTGTGTTCCACACACGCACACATGTACTTATGTTAATTGCCGCCCGAGGTCCAGGGCGAGAGTCCGGGGCGCAGGCGCAGGCGCAGCCGGAAACGCGGCCTCTAAGGGTTGCCACGTGGCGCACGGGCGCGAGTCGGAGTCGGAGTCGGTGTCAGAGTCGGGGCGTGCGTCGGGTCGCGTCTCGGCGCGTCGGTCGCACCCCATGGCGTGCAAATTAACTCCCGCAAAGCGTCCTCGAGCCCGCCTGACGCGGATGCGAAACCCCGACCACGGTCACGACCGCGGCCATGGGCACAAGGACGAAAACGGGGACAAGGCCGAGCGTGGACGATGGCGATCGTTGGTCAACTGCTTCGGATACGTTGCCGTGTCCGGACTCGTTTATTTATGGCTCTTGTTATTATTGTAATTAATGCAGCAATTGTTGTTGTCGCCCTTGGCTCGTGGTCAAAGGTTCCAAACGAAACCAACCTTTGGTTTTCCACCGCTCGTGGCCACGAAATGCAAATCGAGTTCGCCTTTCGGTGCCGGCTCGGGTTTCGCTGCATGTGGGCACCACACATGGGCGTTCGTTCGCCCTCTCCCTCTCTCTCCCTGTCTCCCTCACTCTTCGGGTGGCTGGCTCGAGTGGGCAATTTGTGGCTTACGTCCTGAAGGGCCGCATTGTGTGCGTGGCGGGCGTCGGCGTCGCCTGTGTTTTCGCAATAATTGCATAAGTGCTGCGTAATTAGAGCAGATCGGGCGAGTGAGGGAGGGAGAAGGCAATACAATGGCAGAAAATGAAGTAATTGTCGCCTGGAGTCTGCGGGTTTCGGGGGCCGGACAGTGGCCGATGCTGGTACTGTGGAATGAGCGGCAATAAATTGCGCCAATCCCGCGACAACTGGGTCAAGGGCCGGCCGTTGGGAGGATGTCAGAAAAAGCAGTCGAGGTTCGTCTTTCGGGGGAAAAATTAGGAAAATTCAGAGAAATCTGAGCGAGAACTCATCAATGTATCAACCAGTTCATCAACCGCCTTCCCACTCCTTCCACTCACTCTCCCTCACACTATCTCTAGGCCTCAAGAATCTGGTCAGAGATCTCCAACTCCATCTGACGTCTTGATTACGTCGAAGCCCTCCCAGCCTCAAGCAGAGCCCAGACCCGAATTTAATGACCCACCACTCAAGGCCAGGGTCAGGATCTTCAGCAGCAGCCAGGATCGCGTCACTTTGACCCACACCGTCGAGTGTGTGGACGACAAGTGTTCGGTGGGTGGATCTGTTTGTAATAAAAATCCGTCCCTTCCTTCCTGTCGTCCTTTTGATGTCTTGAGTGACCGACGAGTGCCCGCTCATGATGACCGCTGATCACCAGCATAAGCGGCTTCACATTCCTGGCGCCAACAAAGTGTGCTCGAGTCGAGGACGTGAAGGAAGTCGAAGTCCCGACGCAGATCCTTGAGTGAAAACGAAAGTGTCTCGAGGATGCCGTCTTGGAGTTCGGAAAGTAAAAGTGTTGCGGCAGCAGGGTCATGGAAATCACTGGTCGAGGCCACTTCAAGCACGACCTTGAGGTTCAAAGACTTCGTAAAACCCCTGTTGGAATCCTGAAAGACTTTAGAAGAAACAGCGGGAGACTCTGAGGGGTTTGAGGTGATTTTTGAGGACATGGAGGACTTTGAGGTCCTCGAGATCGCTGAGATCTTGGTGGACTCTGCGGCTCTTGATGGTCGCGATGGTCTGATGGTCTCGAGCCCCCTGAGGTCTGCGATGGCCCTGAAGCCTGGACGCTTCTGGAGTTCGAACGACTTCGGGCCCGATTTTGTGATGATCTTCGCTGGAAATGTCTGTGAAACCACAGAGATGTCCCATCATTAATTAGCCTTTCTTCCTTTCTCTCTATCTCTCTCAGGCTCTCCTGCTCTCGATTGGAGGCCAGGCGTTGACACATCGTCGGCCACACGTCCGTCGGGGACGAGGCCGCAAACGGGCTCGGCAGCCGGAACCTCCCGCCGAGTTGCGAAAACCACAGAAATAACCGAAAATCCCGCCATTGTGCGGGACGATGATTAATGATGCCAGACCGTGGCGGTGTGACAAGTCAATGTGGCAGCCTCAAGTGGCAGCTTGCATCACTATCGCTCGGTCTCGTTCTCGGTCTCGCTCACCTACGATCATTAATCATCCATTCATTCGCTTAGTCACTCAGTCGTCGGTTTGAATGGAAATTTTCCCGAATCCCGTTGGTCTTTTCAATGAAAAAACTCGTGTAAAAAGAGGACATTTTTTGGCACGAGGGTCCTGTGGTGATAGGAGAGCGGGATCGCGATCGACAGTTGGGAAAAATTAGGCTAATGAGGAAAATCACTGAACATTCGCTTGAGGGCAGCCCGAAGTCGGGGAGCCTGGACAAGGTTTCCACGTGAGGAATCAAAATGGATGCATTGACGGCATGAAGACTGGAGTGAAGCAATGGCGATCTGCATGATAAATTGGAGGCAATTTCCCTGATATATCGAAGGTGATTGGAATAATGTATCGATGGCGATTTCCCTCAAATACTCAGGCTGTTTTCTATAACCACAATTTTTTCAATGTTCTTTCCAATTTCATTTCTTGACCACGATCCCCTTGATAAATTGCCATGATCGATTGAGTTCATTTGGCTACCGATTTTTATGGAATTTCTATAATTTCAGACGACTTCTTCTACCACAAACCCATCGCCAGGACTCGAAGAACTCCATGTTTTTGCGATGCGATTTTTTACTTCCCTTGCCATTGACTCGTCTGCGATTTTATGACCCTGTAAATGTCACGCAAAACAAGCAGCCCATTAGACTGACCGGGGTACAATTTTTATGAGCCTCGATAGGTTTTTTCCCCTGATCTCCTCCCTCCCTCCCATTCGCTAGTCCTCGGTCTTTCTCCCTCTATCTCTCGGCACGTCGTGGTCCATATTTTTTATAGGTTTGCATAAAATGATGTTAATTATGAGCGTTTGTGTCGGGATTCGTCAGGGACCATAAATAAGGCAGGACCGAGGGCAGCGCGAGTGAGAGAGAAAGAGAGCGGTGATTTTTGCATATTGCACATTTTATGCAAAGCCATGCAGAACACGAAAAGCCGCCGTACAGCGAACTAACGAGGTACGAGGTATTCATGAAGCATAATGGAATAACCAGATTTTAGGAATATTTACCCATTTACTAAAGGATATATTGTGTTAAAACCATTAGCAGAAACTAATGAAAACCATCAACAATGATATTTTCCCTATTCTTTTCCTCTCGCACACCGCCTGCCCTCCCTTCGCCGGAGCGAGAATTTCCCACGTTATCGCCAATCTAGCAGTTTTTAATTAAATTCTAATGGAAACGCCGCCGAAGTGTGCGGGGATCACGTGATCACGTGAGTTATGGAACCTGAGGACCTCGGCCGGCGGCGATGGAATCTCGATCCTCACGCGAGCCAACCAAGCAGAAACATTTCCGCCGGCCACTCGGACCGACCGCAAACAAACATCCTTCCCGAACGATCCGCGACACCGCCCGACACCCGAGTCCGAAATCCGATGTCCGATTTATGAAATTTATGACGAGCCTCGGGATGTCGGACCTCGAACGGCCGCCGTCGGACGACGGGTCCGGGACGAAGAGAGGGAGAGGGAGAGGCAGAGCGAGGAGCGGACGGAGCGGAACCTCATCATTTAAATCCGCATTAGGAGACGTCTCCGAGGGCCGTCGTTTTTTGCGATCCCCGCGGCCGAGGATTTCCTCGATTTTCCCCGATTTCCACGCAAATTCCGAGCCGATTTAATGTGCCACACAATTCACAAAAAATTGCTTCATTTTCTTGCGAACACCTCGAGGATAACAAGGAGCGAGCAGCGGTCGCAGGAGGTGGGGAGGGCGACGGGTCAGTCCAGGGGAAGACAGTTTAACAATAGGCAAATCGGAGGATGCTCGCAACATGATCGAAGGCTGTCAATGTCGTGTTGGATTTTAGCGAAATTCTCAAGGGTGTTTTTACGCAAAAGGAAATCTCGTAAATGTGTGATAATGTGATAATGTGATAAAAAATCGATTCCTTCGTTGCAGCCGATGAGAAATTGTGGGTCTTGGAGTCAATTTTGGGAGGAGGAATTTTGTAGGAATCGCCTTTTAGTAATGACCAGTTGAAATTGATCGAGGAATTCTTCATCACTTTCTGCAGGAGAATTTGCATCTGTCACAGATTTTAGAACTCACACATTTAGTTCCTTTTCTTGAAACGTCCTTCTCCTTGACAGGACATCCTTTGCTGCCTAAGTCCAAGCACAATTGAGCCTTTCTGGAAAGATGTATCTCCCCAGCTGTTGCATGTATAATCGCGTTCGGTCGCGACAAAGGATATGACAGGCAAAATTGCACGCAAATCACAACCGGCCGACAAATATTGCATGAATGGAGCGTGATGGACAGAGAGGCAGAGGGAGAGAGAGAGTGAGTGGAGGGCCGAGAAAATCGTTCATAATTCCATGCCGGACACCTGAAGGGGTCCAACCGGAAGCGGCGGCCACGGCGGGTCCCCGGCGATTCGACGCGGTCCGAGCGACCAAGCGCGGACGGACGCCCGCCAGCTGCTGGCCGAAGCCCACGATGTCGAGGCCGGGGCCGGGGCAACGTCGCAAATTTGCGTTTTTCCCACAAAATCGAGCAGGATAACGAGGCAGAGGAGCCGCGGAGGCTGGTGAAAAATCGCAGGCATTTGATACGAAACTGTCATGTTTGATTTCTTTCCGACAAAGGAAAACCAACAACCGCCCTACTTTCGCACCATCTCATGGCTTTTCTCCCTCGAAGACACCTAAAAAATGCGACATGTCGATGCCTGACAGTTGATCATTTATCCGGCATTGTGCTCGAGATTCCCGATCGCATTTGCCTATTGTTAATGGCTGCCTTCCCCTGGACTGACCCGTCGCCCTCCCCAGCTCGCTCCTTGTTATCCTCGAGGTGTTCGCAAGAAAATGAAGCAATTTTTTGTGAATTATGTGGCACATTAAATCGGCTCGGAATTTGCGTGGAAATCGGGGAAAATCGAGGAAATCCTCGGCCGCGGGGATCGCAAAAAACGACGTCCCTCGGTGACGTCTCCTAATGCGGATTTAAATGATGAGGTTCCGCTCCGTCCGCTCCTCGCTCTGCCTCTCCCTCTCTTCGTCCCGGACCCGTCGTCCGACGGCGGCCGTTCGAGGTCCGACATCCCGAGGCTCGTCATAAATTTCATAAATCGGACATCGGATTTCGGACTCGGGTGTCGGGCGGTGTCGCGGATCGTTCGGGAAGGATGTTTGTTTGCGGTCGGTCCGAGTGGCCGGCGGAAATGTTTCTGCTTGGTTGGCTCGCGTGAGGATCGAGATTCCATCACCGCCGGCCGAGGTCCTCAGGTTCCATAACTCACATGATCACGTGATCCCCGCACACTTCGGCGGCGTTTCCATTAGAATTTAATTAAAAACTGCTAGATTGGCGATAACGTGGGAAATTCTCGCTCCGGCGAAGGGAGGGCAGGCGCCGAGAGAGAGAGGGGAGAGCGGTTGGGAATGAGAAAAGTGTCGCCGGTCATAATTGAGAGGTCTCCCGAGCTCCTGCCACCCGTTAGGTGGGAGATCTTATCGGACGACTAATGAGACCGGAAGTTGGGGAACAGGTTGGAGGGAAGGTTGGGACGGACGGAAGGACGGAAGCGGAATCTGCCCTCGGCCCGCGAAATTGAAATGTCAAAATAGTTGAAAGAGAAACCTGAGAATATCCTTGTTGTTCGCACGAAATCCTTTTGTCATGCTTTTGAGTATAATATTTTAATCCCATTAAGTGGAGAGAGGAACTGGCAACAGATTCTCTTGGTCCCTCCCTCCCTCTCTCTCGCTCTCTCTCTCTCTCTCTCTGTGTCTCTCAGTTGGATGGTTATCGCTGTGTTTGTGCGTGTGTCAGTTGCATTATCCTGTCGCAGGATATGCTACTTTGCTTATCTTTTTATTTGCATCAAATTGCTTATTGAATGTTAATTTCATTTTCTCATCCCGCGCCCTCCTGTTGTTGCTGTTGCTGTTGCTGCTGTTGTTATTGTAGTAGTTGTTGCAATATTTTCATATATACAAATCATTGGAGAAGATGATGAAGATCCGAAAATTCCCACCCAGCGTGGCGTGGAAGGGTTTTCGTGTTTTTTTCTTCCTGCTCTCCCTCCTTGGCATCTCGACACGCTGCACCCCAGACAGACGGCGGACGGACGGACGGACGGACAGCGAGGCGGATGGAGCGACGGATGGCCAGATAGCGGCGACTCACAGACAGACGCATCTCATTAGGAACCCTTTTCGAAAGAAGTCCTGCCAGGATCTCATGGCTGCATTCTCCCAGACGCAGCCTCAAATTAGTGCAAACGCATCTTCCCTCTCACTCCGACACCAGCCGACTATGGCTCTTGCCCTCTTTTTGTGAATTTTTCGGAAAGGATTTTGGATTTTTTTTAAACTCTGTCTACGGTTTTCGGGTCTGTCTTTGGTTTTTTTTCAAGTCTATCTTCGGTTTTTTTGTCTATCATGTCTCTCTTTATTTTTTGTGTCTATCTTCGGTTTTTTTTGTGTCTATCTTCGGTTTCTTTGTCTCTTCCTTTTTCGTCTCAATCTCTGGAGATTTTTCGTGTCCTTCCTTGGTCTTTTTTAACTGAGTTTTTTTAGATCTTCGACGTTCCCCGTGTCTCGTGGGTCTTCTCGATCTCTGGTCTGGTCTGGTGCCCTCGGTGTCTGGCTGGGTTCGTCCTTTGTCCTTTCGGGACAAAAGTGCATTTTTATGAAGCTACATTTTTTTCGCCATGCATATTTATGATGAATTTTCGGCTACAAATTATTTGGCAAACAGGTCTGGCAGCATTTCAAGGCTCTCGCCTCGATCCTTTTGAGTTTTATGGATTTTTCGAATTGCATTTTCGGGAATTTTGACAGTGCGTGTGGAAAAAATGAGATAGATTGCTTTCTTGCACTTGGACGCGGACTCGGCGCGTCGACGGACAACTTTTTATCCGTTCAGAGAGAAGAAATAAATCCTGGCTCCGTCCGATCGAGCCGGTTGTTTGGGAAGCGGCGCATGCACTGCGAGGACATCTGCTGGTGCTTCCTGCGAGTCCTGCGAGGGAAGAGACGGTGCCAAAAGTATTCGCGACACCTTTTCATGTTTAGAAAATTGAGTATGCGAGATCCGGAAAAAATTAAAAATTATGAGTTAGCTTAATTATAATACAGATGATATACGAAATATCAAGAGGCCCCTTTCGCCAAGAAATCTAACTAAATTTCGAGCCCGATTGCAGTTCAGTGAATCCGCATAATGCGCTAAACGATTTGATGCAATAAAATAAACGGCAAAATCGAGTTCGAAAGGGGCGGAGATCGCGAAATCGAACTCTCAGCTTTCGCTATGATGACAGCTGTCAATCGGAAGAGAGACGGGCGTCAAAAAATGTCATGGACAAATCGTGAAACTCGAGCCACGATAGGCGGCGACATGGCAAGAGACACGGGCAAGGGCTGAAGTGGACGAAGGACGACCCGGCATTCGTTTGTCCTCCTCCCACTCGATCACCCACGAACTCCTCAATCCCTCCTCCGCCTCCCATCCCGGGCGTGGGCATTTGGCAGTTGCCGAAATGGAAAACCACATCGCAGTTCGGAGGATGAAAACTCGATGGTGATGAGGATGAGGAAGAGGAAGAGTCTGCTGATGATCATGAGGACGATGCCGATGATGAGGTGAAAGAAATGACTTTGCGAAAATGCCTTCGCTTGTGACAGAAGTTCCAAATGCTCGTGTACATTAATAATAAAAAAAGACAAAAACCAAAAAAGGACCCTCGCTCCCTCTTCCGGAGCGAACAAAAGGACTCCGGGACCCGGTGGGTCTCGCGTGTCCCTCGCTCTGAATTCGCCAATGACTTGCGACGGCCTCTCACGCACTTCGGCAGCCGAGGCGAACGTTGACAAATCGCGGGGATTCGTCAGATGTCAAGAGATCGCTGGGACGGCAACAGGAACAACAACAAGAACAACATCAAGAACACAATCACGGGGAACAACAACAACAACAACAAGAACAACAAGAGCAACAAGGAGAACATCAAGAAGAGCACCAGGAAGAACTGCAGGAAGATCACCAAAACAATGGCAGCAGACACCGAGCATTTTGGCAGTCCATCAACGACGAGATCCTCCGGTGTCGGCGACCGATGGCGTCCGCCGGCCAGGGCATGATCCTGTCGCAGGACGTCATCATCGAAGCGGCCCGGACACTGCAGGCCACTCCTTTGTCGTGATAGTTGCGAAAATATTTGCACAACTGGACTGAGTTCTCCATTCTTGTCGCGTCGTGCCGCGTGCTGGGCCGTCTCGAGCCGCTCAGGACACTCGCAGGACCTTCGGCGTGCCGGTTGGCCTGATAAATGGCCGCCCATCAATCGCTTTCACACTCGATCGGCAGCGATTTTTCGCATTCTCCCGTCAAGCGAAGTCGGCAGCGAAATCGAAATCGTTTGCTCAATGGATTAAATTCCCAGGACGACGGCTCATTTGAATATCCTTGCGATTAGTGGATCGGCGCCGGTCGTCGCCATCCGCAATTCGTATTTCGTAATTCGTTTCATTAATAACCGTAAGCCTTAAATTACAAAATCCTTCAAAATATTTTCGCCCGATCGGACGTCCTGCCGCGATCCTCGTAAGCGACCGAGAGATTTGCATAATTTCGCAAGGATGTCATAACAAATTTCCTCGCACTCGCACTCGTCCTCGTCTTCGTCTTCGTCCTAGTTCTGGGCGTCGTCACAGGATGCTCTCAAGGGACCACCATCGGGATGCAAATTTCTCGCAGGACACAAAGGAAAACAACGGCAACGGCAACAACAACAACCGCTTATCGGCAGGCAAAACCCCGCCAAGCCTTTGATGCCGTCGCCCTGCGAACCGATTGCAGGGCTCATGGCAATTAATTTGCTTCGAATGACGCCCGGCGATTGCGTCTTGGGCGCGACAAGTACAAATTGCATGAATATTAATTTCGCGACAAATTCGAATGCGAAAGGATGCGTCGGGGACTCGTCGGGGTCGGGGACAGCAGGATCAAGGGCTCGCACCCCGCCCCTCGCTCGGCCCCTTGACGTTTGCGAAAGGCTGAATGCGTAATGAGTTTCGTCTTGTGGGCCGATCGATCGTGGCGAGGATCGTCTCGGGATTCGGATTCGGTCCGGATCACGATCCCTGGCCCGGGAAACTCGGTGCAGGATCCTCGGCCCGGGCTCACGAATCCCCAACCCTCGCCTCGATTTGGCGTGCAAATTACTCGATCGATTGATGCGATCGCCGTCCTTGACGTTTCATGCTTCTGACGCCGCCTGACGCCGCCTTTCGGCGAATTTATGACTATTAAATAATTTGCGTGCGATCGTCGCTCTCGCTCTCTCTATCCCTCAATCTCTCCCGGCGCGATCGTGGGACTCGGCGCGTTCGCAGAAAAAATATCGATTACGAGAAAGGATAATGGGGCAAGGGAAGGGCAGCGATCGATCGATTTTCAATGGACGCTTCATCGGCAACGAATGGCCGAGGGACTCGGGCGGCGTTGGCTGGCCAAAGTTATGTGACAGACGTCACATAAACTTGCGCATAAATCGCGCCGGATCGCTCGGAGAATCGGCCGGAGAATCTCGGAGAAAGGACGACGGGAAGAAAGGATCAAACGCAGTCGGCACCAGCGGCTCCCGGTGCGCAGCAGGACCGCGTGGCAGCCCACGCATTACGCAAGGCGGCGCAGGACGCAGGAGGCCGGCGGCAGAGCCCAGGACACCCTGCGCCAGGTCCTCCGAAGGTCCTGCGTCGGCATCTGCAGAACAAATATTTGCGCTGCCGCAGAAGTCGTCTTCGCATTGTCCTCGTGCCCTGCGATCGCCTCCTCCTCTCGACCGATGTCCTTTCAATAGACGTAGTATATTTCACCTTGCGAGGACATCGATTGGCATGTCCTGTGAACTAGTTTTGTTGTTTTTCACCTCGCCGCCACACTCGCTCGCTCTCTCCCTCTGTGGCTCGCCCTCGGCCTTTGTTTCTCTCCGTCTGGCAGCGGCTGCAGCTGTCGGTTTCACCGATATTTTTCATAATTTTCCAACGTCCAGCCGAACACGTGGCTCGACCGGCCGTCGGACGCGCTCTCCCTCTCCCTCCCGCTCACGCTCTATTAATCTGCCCTCCTTGCTCTCTTTTAGTCTCCTGGCCATCGGGTTTCGCCACAGATTTGCGCAAGAATCGCAACTGGAGAGCGAAAAAAAAATGAGAGAAAAACTATGGAGAGAGAGCGTGAAGTTTAGTCAGACTTTTTTGTGAGAGAGAGGAGAACGAGAGAGTGCGGTTGAAGGATCATGGGAGAGAATTTGTTGGACTGGAGAGAGTGTGGCCCGTGATTTGCGAGTGCACTTCAGGATTCTGATGGCGAACGTGTAAATTTCGCCACGCCATCTGTTAGCGAGCAGCCGAAGCTGCCGAAATGCGAGAAAAATGGCAACTCAAGCAGTCAAAATGAGCAGCGTTGCCAATTCACTAGAGGAAATCACGCGAATTCCCAGGAATTATTTCCAATAATAATTAATTTTAATATTTTTAAAAATTTGTTCTAGGAACAAAAACAAAAACAATACATTAATGAAAATGAAAATTCGGAAAAATATGTTTGATATAATAAAATTGTAAAATAATTTTTTTTCAAATGTATATTTTATATCTAAAAAAATAGCACAGAAATAGATTTCTGAGAATATATTTATTTAAAAAAAAAAATGTTATTTGGTAAATTCATTATTTACCCTATCTTTTGAGGGATCGCTCATCTGCCTTGACTACTGGTTTCACTTGCATTCGCCGTCGTCCTCGTTGACCCCCTCCCCCCCTCTCGTTGACACCACCATGTCCATGGTAATAAAATTCCACGTGGTTCAAAAATAAGTGCCTTTAAAAATTCTCGGCATCTGCCTCAGGTGGCTCTGGTGCTTATCATATTCACTGGATCGCTAACCCGAGCTCTTTCGCCTCCCGAAACCTTTCTCTTATTGCAACTTCGTTACGAGATTAATATATATAAAAATAATTACAAGTATATATATAATATATGAAAGAAAATAACAGAAAACATAATAATAATAATTTTATTGTTAAAAAATATTGCACAAATTTTATATTACTAAGGATCATTTCTGATTTGCTTGATTTTTTCGCAAAGATTTCTTTTTCACTCCTTAAGTGCATATATAGAAATTTTCCACTTCTTCTACCATACTTATAATAAAAAGTATATTTCATAAAAATGTTTAAAAATTTCCCGGTCATTTGGAAAGTATTTTAGTTATTTCTAATTATCTAATATTAAAATTTAATAGAACACATTCTTATCAAAAATCGCATATATATTCAATCTCGAATTAGTTTTATTGAATGATTTGAAACAGAAACATTTCAATAATGAAGTGCTATTACTTCGTAAATATTTATATATTTTATTATTCTCTATAATTGTTCATTACTATATTATATAATTTTATTTTTCATTTTATTAGTTTGATAGAAAAAATAATCATATAATTTGGACGAAAAAAATCGCTGAAGACAACGATCTCTGAGAACAACTTCTCTACGATTCTTCAGGATCTCTCCGCTCACGAATCCTTCCGATTGGTTTTCTCGGAGACCGAGAAACAGCGAAGACGCCGAAGGACGAAGGCAAATCACAGCGCGGCACGAGTGGAGCGGAAGAGCGGGAGCGCGAGCGAGCCTTGGGAGAGAGTTTCGAACTCTCTCGAAGACGATCCCGCTCTCTCGGGATCAACTGCAAGGATCCTGGCTCGGGCTCGGGCTCGTCTTCGTGTTGCCGTGCGAAAACGAACGGTAAACAAGAGTTGCAACAACAACGTTCGCAACCACAACGAGAGCAGCAGCAGCAACAACAACAACAATCGCCTCGCCTCGTGCAACAGTCGTCGGCTGCCACCCGATCCTCGTCGTCACGGCCCGACACGAACCGCTCGCTCATTCAGCCTGCTCTCGTCCTGTCGCTTGTCCTTTCGGTCGGTCGGTCGTCGGTCCTTCGAGTCCTCGTGGTCATTCGTGTTTGTGGCCTCGTGCGTTGCAGACGTTTCGCGCAAAATTCTCGCATCCTGAGCCTGGACTTTCTTTTTTTTGCTTTTGTTTTTGCAATCGTCCTCTGCCACCATCGTTTGGCGCGCGTTTGAATTTTTCTGATTTATGTTGGTTTTTGTTTTTTTTTTTTTGTGAATTTTGCACAGCTGTTTTTTGTGATTTGTTTGATGTGATTTTGGCAAGGTTTTTGTACAAACATTTTAGTTTCTAAATTGATTTATGTGCAAATATTGAAAATTGATTTTTACAATTGCATGGCTTGACATTGGCCGCGAATTGAGCAGGTGAGAGGGGGAAGCATTTTATGTAATTTTCAAAATATTCAGAAGCTTGACAAAAAATTAGAAATTCATACTTAATTTTTTTATAAATTTTTTTATTTTTTAAATTTGTATATAATTGTTTTTATTTTATTTAATTGAATTAAACATACATCTTTTTATTTTACTTTTTTTTTGTTTTTAAATAATATTAACTTAAAACAATTCACAACCTCCTTGGCAATTCCTAAATATAAATATCCACCTTTTCATTTAAAAAACCTCAATCCTCTGATTCCTCTTTCGATCCCATGACGACTTCATTTGACTATGAAAAGAATTCTTTCTCAATGTATCGGAAAACAAAAAATACAAGACCTCAAGAAAAAAAATCACTCCCTTGAAATTATTCCTGAAAAAATTTCCGATCGGTGAAAAAATCCCACGTATCACTGTCAACCTCCTCCTTGTTTTTTTAACCCTTTCTGGGGAGAAAAAATCGGGTCGGAAAATTGCGTGACGTCAACAAATGATGGCCCATAACTTACAACCACAACAACAACGCCAATCGCCTTGGGCTGACAGCGAATTCTTGTTGTTGCTGCTGCTGCGGCTGCTGTTGTAAAACGCGCCCTAAACTGATTTCTTGAAAAAACACGCCCCGAAATTTACGTCAAGGAAATTCAATTAAAAAAAAAACGCAGTCGGGCGGAAGGCAAAACCAAAAAAAAACGGGAACGAAAAAAGTCGGTCGCCCGAGGCCGGGTCGGCCGGCGTGTGAGCCGGGCGGGAGGCAGGGAGGAGTCGCGGCAAGGGACAGGCGGCAGGCGAGGGCAGGAGGGCGCCGGGGCTGAGACGGCGAAATGAAGAAATCTTCTTAATCGATTAAAGGTTTTCTCCGTCGAGGCCTTTCACGGTTTCCTTCCTTCCGTCCTTCCTTCCGATCTTCCCTCCGGCCGCCGTCCGTCCTTCCGACGGCTGCCTCGATCGTGTCCCAGGGACCTTCGCCGCCGTCGTCTTCCCGCCACCCCTCGCTCGCCTCTCGCCACCGGGTCCGTTCGGCCTGAACTAGTTCTAATTTTAATTTATCTAGGAGGATCTGTGCAACAACAACCACAATGCAACACCTTTGCCTGTGCCGCTCCTTCCTCCTTACGTCTTCCCGTCTCTCCGGCCGTCCGTCCGTCCGTCCCTCGTGCCTTCGCCTTGTTGCCCACGGCCAACCCTCGACCCGGGCTGCCTTCGGGGTGGAGGATTACAAGCCGATCGTTGGTGCTTCTCTTCCACTTCTTCGTCGTCGTCTTCCCGGCGTCCTTTGTGGGGTGTCCGGGGTGAGCGAGTCCTGGGCCTGCGCCTGCTCCTGGTCCTGGTCCCGAATCCGGATCCGGATCGTCGGCTGGGTCGGAAAGTGGTTCACCCAGAAAAACAGTTCACGCTGCTAATCTACGACCTGGGTCTCCTCCTCCTCATCCTCCTCCTCCTCAACATCAGCCTCATTCTTCTTCTTCTTCTTAACCCTCGATGCCCCGGCTTCGGCCTCGCCATCCGTCGCCCTGAGGTTCGCCTCTGCGCCTGTTGTTGTAATTATTATTTACGTCATGACTGCTGGATTGGATTGAACGGCATTGTTTTTGTTGCCATTTCTGGCTGCTCTGTCGTTGCTGTTCGGTTACGATTTCTCTGCAATTGTTCTTGTTGTTGGTGTTGTTTTTGGGAGACATGGCCGAAGTCCGAGAGGATTTCTCGTTGCATTGGTTTTTGATTTTGGGTTTTTCTAATTTGTTTTGATGTCCTGTGACGATCTGGCAACGCTCGGTCGAGTCGCCCCAGTTGGCCTTCTCGCCAATGTCAAGGGCCCTCTTAATAAACACGCCGGAGGCCAACCAGAGGCCTCCAGCGGCGTCTTTATTCAAGTTTATTGTCCTCGATTTATTTTAATTTTTATTTTTTTTTATTAATTTTTATTTCTTTTAATATTCATTCCTCAATCCCTGTTCTTTCTTCTCCGTGTTCTGTTAACATTCTTAAATTTTTGCTTTACACGTTTATTTCTTTAATTCTTACTCTGGATTTTTGTTATTGATTTTTTACTTCGTTTTATTTTCATCTGCGTTTACTTCGTTTGCGACTTTTATTTTCGTTTTATTTTCGCTTTTTTCGCTCTTTGTCCCGGGCAATCGAAATCGTGGACAAAGGATCCTTTGAGTCCTTCCAGGACCCCTTTCGGATGGCGAAAGAAAGAAACGTTTAAGCAATGAAAAAAAATAAAAAATAAATAAAAAAGGGATCAAAAAACAAAATAAAAAACTGCAAATAAAGACTCTCAAATAAAGAATCTCAAAGTAAAGAATCTCAAATAAAGAATCTGAAAAAAAGGATCTCAAAATAGCCATTCAATGAGAAATAATAAAAAATTGTAAAATAAAAAAACTAATGCCATGTAATAAGAAGTCCTTGACGAAGCACGTTCTTTAAAAGTGAGACGAATCAAGAACCCTTTTCAAGGACTCGGCAAGGTGAGGTGAAAACACTAAGCCAGCGTCTGGCAGGCTCGGTGTTGATTGAGAAGTCCTTGAGGAGATCACAGCGGTGGCGAAACCATTCGGAATTACCTATAAATTGAGTGGAAATATCTATGCAAAGGGTTTGTTGAAACTTCAATGCGGGCTTCTGTTTGTAGTATTTCTCAATGTTCGAGACTTATTATAAAGCTTTTTGAGGCTTCCAAAGTAACTTAAGGACCTCTTGGAAGGTTTTAGGTGAATTAGGACCTCTTGCAGGCCATTCTATGAAGTATAGTATATTTTTTAGAGTCTAGATAGGGAGTCTGGAACCACTTAGAAGGTATTCATGAAGCATGGAACCTCTAAATTTACCTTAGAATTAATCCAGGGGTCGTGGCCAGTTTTAAAATAAGTTTAGAGCCCCGTGGAAGGTTTCGAAAATCGCCTAGAACCCTTTAACGACTACATCAGCCACGAGGAAGCCACCCCAAGACTCGCCGGAGCCTCTTTGGAACGTGTATGTTAATTGCGAGCGTCGCGCCACCGCGGAACGTCGATTTAATGGCTTCTGGGCACACGAAGCCCGAGCCCCGAGAACGGGCAGACCGAAAATTTGCATACCATAAATTTTAGCAACCGCCGCGGAGGAACTGCATTGCAGAAGGCGAGCGGGAGGAGGTGGCGAGAACAGAAGAAGAATGAATACGGAAGAACAGAGCAAGAACTTCTGGCCCTGTGGACAAAGGCGTCGAAGCAGCCAGGAGGCAGGAGGCTTCGGGGCAGGAGCTGCAGGGCAGACAAGAACCGGCAGAAGAATGAGGCAGAGGGAGAGGGAAGAAGGACGGAGGGCGAGAAAACCCTCTGCGCATGCGCAACAGCCAGCGAGAGGCCGAACCTGCTCCGCGGCGCGCAACGTGTTTTCGCAGCCGACGACAAGAGCGACCAGAGCGAAAGCGAATGCAACAACAAATAATGAACGAAATTCAACAACAACACGAGCAACTCCTCGTGGCAAACAGAATTTTTCGCAAGGATTTCTTTCCTTTTTTGTTCTGTTCTGTCTCTCGCCTGCTTCCTCGGCCAAGGCGGCGATTTTTTTCACAGGATTTCGCATTGCGAAAACCTTTTTTGCCGCGTTGCCGATGCCGTTGTCTCGCCAAAGGATCAGCGTGAAAGGATCGCCGGCAAAGGATCTGTGCCAAGGATTCCTATCGCAGGATCTCCGCCAGATGAGCAGCGTGAAAGGATCGTCGTCCCATTGTCTTCGCTCCTAAGTCGCAAACAGGAATTCATTCAACAAATTTCCGTGTCCTTTTCGTCTCTTTTTTTTTTTTGTCGCATTTGCTACTTCGTCTATTCGCCTGAAACCCAGCAAATTTGTCCCTGCGTAAGGACGATTTATTGCGTTCAATTTTCCCATTATTTATGGTTAGTTTTTGCAACCATTCGCAATGCTTCTTCGATCCGATCCGTTACCATTTTTTGTTCCCTCGTCTTTCCTATTGTTTCATATTTTTCGAGGTTCCTCTTGAGGTATTTTTTGGCGTATTTTTGCTATTTTTTCTATAGCACATTCATCTTTTGGTGAGTTTTCGTGGCTACCGTCTCGAGTCCTGCTGCCTGCCTCCCCAGCTGCCCGGAGGACCTTCATTTGTCCATCGGTTTTCGCTTAATGATTGCGGTTCCTCATTATTATTTTCCGTCCTTTTTTCTGCACGAAGTCGTCCGCTGTCTATGCATAACAATTGCTTTGAAGGTCCTTTGAGAATGACGATGGTAGGCTCGAATATGTATGAGCGGTGAAACCTGTTCGAGTTCCTTGAAGAGTTTCAGTTCAGCTCTATAGAAAAATTGCTTCTCGAATTAATTTCGCCAGTCCAACACGTGGCTCCCCACGTCCGCGTCCTCGGCGTCCTCGCCGCCGTCGTTGGGCCCCCTCCCCGCACGCAGTTGGCAACGAGCAGCACATGCAAATCCCGAGCCAAGGTCTACGAATAATCGTCTCGAGGACAATCGTTTATCGCCTCGCACCCATCAGTCATCGGCACAACGAGAGCAGCTGTCGATATTGAACCGGCTGAGTGGAGACTGAGACTAGGCAGACAGGCAGACAGACAGACAGCGGAGGGACAGGGCGGACAGCCGGAGGGACAGCCGAGTCGAACCGTGGGGACGGACAGCGGACAGACCTCTGGACAAACCTCTGAACAAGCCGAGGGACGTGCTCGAAGTTTGATGGATTGGGGATTAAAACGCAAGAAAAATCAAGATCGAAGACGAGGCACGGATGACGGCGAGCGAGAGCGACGAGCGACGAGCGACGAAGCGACACCTTTGACAGAGGACACGAGCGGGCGACGCGTGTGTAGGAGTGAGCGAGGCAGGGCGAGGAATGGAGCGTCGAAGAGGGAGAAACCTGGATGATGAATTGATACCGATTTGCATAGATTGAATTGACTGACATGGAGGAATTGTGGGAATAGCGTGAGCGAGATAGAGAGATTATTCCAAGAGGGGGAAGAATTAGAGAAAATAGAGAAATATATATAGTAAAATAGTAAAATAGCCAACAAAGGAGCGGAAGAAAAAATTCGCAAATGAACAGCGAGTGAAAGGGAATCCAAGAGGCTGAGGCTGAGTCTGATAAGGAAAGGAAAAATAGCGGAGAAATAAAACAAAATCACACAGTTGAAGAAAGGAGATCAAAGAAATAAGGAGCAAAATCATAAAGGACAAAATCGTAAAGACAAAATCATAGGCCAGATTTATAAAGAACCAAATGATTCGGATCAGAGAATAAAAGAGAATGAAATGGAGGAGACGACAGAGAGGAAACAAAAATCAAAGGGCGAAAACCCGAGGATCGAACGCACAAAGGGAGAATAGAAAAGGGAAGGAAGCGAGCATCTTTTGTGGAGGATCGTCCTTTGATCGAACTGATCCCGATCCTGATCCTGTTGCTCATTTTCCGCATCGCCTTTTTCTCGATCTTCTTCTTTTTCTTCTCCGTTGCCATCCGACGGCTTTTCACAAACATCTCAACAGTTGTTGTTGCTGTTGTTTTTCACGCCTCGCTGGCTTCGCTCGCGTTTCCGTTGCTCCGAAGGACATGGGAGGATCGCGCAGGATCTTGCATGTGTGATCCTGCGACAATGATCATGTTTTTTTCTTTAAAAATGTAATTCTTGTCATGTGCTTCGTTGTTGTTGCTTGTCTGTTAATTGAAAAACACATTCTCGGTGACTTTTTTCACCTTTGGTCCAACCGGGAGAAGGATCAAAAAATTTCCCCCGATTTCCTTCCTCCGCCCGATCGATTCGAGTTGTTTTTGTTCGCCTCCCGATCCGCATTTCGATGGTTTTCTCATATTCTCGTAATTTGTTTGACAGCTGTCAAGTTGATGGTAGCGTTGTTGTAATTGTTGTAATTGACGTGACATGATTTTCGGGTTTTGATGAGATTTTTTGATGGTTTCCGAAACAAAGGACACTTTTGGTGTAAATTTCATGAACCTTGAAATTGAATTGAATTCGGGGTCAGGTTCCAGAGGTCTGGCGAGTGATGTGGAGGGATAAAAAGACACAAACACAGGAAGAGAGTTGTAGATTACGGAAATACGGAATTAAACAAGAAAGCTATGTGGATGGACAGTACTGTTGGATAAAGTTATTTATATATTATTTGGTCATAATCAAATATCTTCAATTCCACTCCAGATCTATACTTTCACAATAAATGTAAAGAATATTGTTATTCTTGTTCAAATTCCCCTTCCATTGTGAATTAACAAATCAGCATGTCTTTGAACCGCAGTTTTATGTTAAGAGGTGTTAGTGTAGACATCAACCTAGGCTCAAAGGGCATTTTTTTGCCTTTTGAAATTTCCCCAACGAAATTATCGCAGTTGTAACCACTACAATATTGCGGTTGTTGCCTCTGCTAAATAAGTCACAAAAAATTCCCCTTCTCAAACGATATTCTTCTCTTTTTCACAGTGACTGCAGAAAGTAAATGCTCAGCAGGCAATGCTAAAGTGGACCAAACAACAACAACAACACCGACCAAATAGACTTCCAAATCCACATCAAAATCACCAACAAAACCAACACCACCACCAACATCATCCAAGATCACAGGCTGACCACATTGAGCGCAACCCATTCGAATTTTCCTCAAGGAGCTTTGTAAACTCCGAAATCCAAACTAAACCCGAACACCGCACAAGGACGAAAGTCACCAAAACTACGAGAACGTCCCTTGATCTGAAAACGAAAATAACAACAACAACGACAACAATGCCCACCATGACCCACACCTTGGAACGACGCCTGCACCGGCGCTCGCTCGACAACCAGCTCGACGCAGCAACTTCGGACATCGTCGTCGCTGCCGCCGGCATCGGGTACCGCGGCCGCCACTCGCTGACGTCGCAGGCGAACAAGGAGAACTTCGGCGTCCACTTCGTGCGCAGCTCGTGCGGCAACACGAGCCTGACCGCGCTGCACGACCTCAGCAACGGCAAGAGTCCGCGGCCCCGCGACTCGCCGACGCCGACGCCGACGCAAACGCCCACCGCCTCGCGCATGCAGCGCCAGCGCCGCCAGACCCTCGGCGGCGCCAACCTCAACCTCAACAACAACAACAACAACAACATCAACGTCAAGACGCTGTCGCAGTCGCGGTCGCCGCTGGCGTTCGAGTCGACGCCGTCGCCTTCGCCGCTGCGTCGACGCGCCACCGTCGGGCGCTTCTCCGACGACTTCGCCGACGCCGACGACGCGACGCCGACCCTCAGCCGTCTGCGCTTCCGCCAGACGCCCCTCGACGTCTCGCTCTCGCAGTCGTCGTCGTCGCGCATGGGCGACGCCACGCTCGACCGCATGCTCGACGCCATCATCGAGAGCGCGCGCAAGGACGGCCAGCGCCGCAGCCGCCAGCAGCAGAGGCAACAACAACAACAACAACAGCAGCCGTCGAAGTTGGCGGAGCCCGTCGTCGCCATGGACTGCGACGTGGCGGCAGACGCCGACGTCGCCGTCGACGAGGCCGAGACGAGCATCCACGAGATGGAGGTGCGGACGCCGACGCACCTGAAGCGGCAGCGCGTCGTCCGGCGCAAGAGGCAGCCCGGCGTCGCTGCCGCAGCCACAGCCAACGCCGCAGCCGCCACCGTCGCCGTCCAGGACCAGCCGCAGGCCAAGCGCCAGCAGCTGCTCGACCGCACGCCGACGCCGCCGCCGATGACGACGATCTCGACCACGACCGCGACGTCGGCGGACCCCGAGGCCGCCCTGCTGGCCATGGACACGCCCCAGACGCTGCTCTGCGTCAGCGACCCGCCGACCCACGGCTACGCGAAGGACCTGCAGCGCTGCTCGACGCCGACGCCCACGCCGCAGGAGACGCTCTCGATCAAGCGCTGCCTGACCTTCTCGCCGCCCAGCGACCGCGAG
The DNA here is from genome assembly GCA_947389925.1 of Coelopa pilipes. Lineage (NCBI taxonomy): Eukaryota > Metazoa > Arthropoda > Insecta > Diptera > Coelopidae > Coelopa > Coelopa pilipes. The sequence goes on from OX376700.1 coordinate 7,322,457, forward strand.
GACGCCGACGCCGACGGCGAGGCTGAGCATCGAGCCAACGACAACGACGACAACAACGTCGACAACGTTGACGACGATGACGACGACGACGCCGACTACAGCACGGCGAAGCGCGGCTCGGTGGCCTCGGCCTCGTCGAACGCCAGCTCGACGCCGGGCGACGTCGCCCACCTGAGCGGCAGCCGCAGCTCGCAGCAGGGCCCGGGTTTCGGGCTCGGCCAGGGTCAGGGCGGGGTCGGCGCCGCCCCGCGCGGCTCGCTCGACCTCGCGATCTTCGTGGAGCGCGACCAGTTAAATGTACATGGTGAGTTCCAACTTTAGTCGGCGGCGGGCTGAAGGACCCGAGTCCTTTCCTCTTCCAATACTAACGTCGATTTTGTCGCCCTTCTCACTCGCTCCAGTGATCCGCTGCCGCGACCTGCAGCGCTCCAACGGCTCGACCGCGCTGAACGCCTACGTCAAGGTCGCCCTCATTCGCCGCCCCACGCGCCACGGCCACGGCCTCGGCCACGCCCCGGCCGCCGACGGCTTCCAGCGGACGGCCGTGCATCGGCACTCGAGTCGTCCCTACTTCGACCACCGCTTCAAGTTCGACCTGGGCGCCCCGCACACCCCGAAGCCGGAGCCCCGCGAGCCCTGGTCCGAGATGGAGGCTGCGGTGGAGGTGGAGGTGGAGGAGCGCGTCCAGTTGGCCGTGTGGCATCGGGATCGCCAGTTGAAGTGAGTACGATCGACAATTTGTAGCTATTGTTGTTGTATCTGCCCTCACTAGTATAGAGAAAAACAAAAAACCAGCAAAGAAAGAAAAAGTCAGCAGAGACATGAATTTCGAATTTCGAGAGAAGAACTATATTTGAAGAGAATCTCCGGGGAGAAGAAAATCTCAGAGTAGAAAAAATCTCATGGTAGAAAAAATGTCATGGTGGAAAAACATTCCTAGAGCGAAGAAAACCTGCTAAGGAACAGAATCTGCAGGCAGAATACGAAGAATGAGTAGAGAGAGTAGGAGGAGTAAATCCTCCTGCAAAATGTAGTTGATGTGAAATATTCATTGTCTACAGCCAGGCGTAATCACGACGCCACCCTCATTAAAGGTGTCTCCGTTTGCGAATTAATTTTAATCCTCGACTCATTAAAAATGGTCTTGTGCCCGACCCAAACCCAGCCAAACCAAACCCTCCTCCTCTCAAGCGCCGCCCCTCATCCTCCACCGTTCCTCGTTCTTCCCCCATTTTCTGCTCAACTCTCCTCCCATCCTCCGTCACCCCATTACTGAATCCTCTGTATTCCCTTTGAGTCGCCCCACGAACCGGCTGCCGTTCGTCGTTCAGCGTCCACCGCCGGCAGTCGTTCATACATTTTTGATGTCGACAATTTTGTGCCCATCAACAACGTCGTTCCGGGGTCCGTCGCCGCATCGCAACCCCCTCGTGTCCTGCCTCAGCCGTCGCCGGGCTCCAGCGTGGCTCGCCTGACTACGGCGGGATTATCTCGAGTCCTTTGAACACACGGCTTCCGGCACCGCGACGACTCGGCTGGGTTTCGGGATCCCGCTGTTTCTTCGGTTCTCTCCTGTTCCTCTCGATGGATGCCTTTGATTTCCTCTAGTTTGGTTTTCGTTCCCTTTTCAATTCCTTTTTATTATTCCACTCCTTTTCCTCTAGATTAATTCCTTTTCCTCTGGTTCGATTCCTTTGCCTCTACCTCGACTCAGCTGCACCCTGTATCCCATATCCTAGGCCAATCTTCGCCCTGCCCATCGTGGGAATTCGGCGGCTCTCCCAAGGCTCGAGAGCTTTTGCTTCCTGTTTGCTCGAATTCTACTGTTGTTCTTGTTCTTGTCGCCGTCCAACTCGATGGTTTTATTGTTCGTCCCCCGATGTTCTGGCTGTTGTTGTGGCTCCTGAACTGCCGTTGTTGTTGTTGCTCAGCCCTTCCCGGTTGTTGTTGCGATTGTCCCATTTATTGTCCTTGCTGTTGTTCCTCCAACTGCAGCAATAGCCTGAAAACCCCCTCGCCAGCGAGCCCTGCGAGGTGTCGCCGCTCGGCAGCGGGTTCTCTGAAGCATACTTTCGGGCGCCCAGAACGACTGACAGCAACAGACGATGACGACAAGCGACAATCGGCAATCGACGCTCGAGCATCGACGGCAGCACGCGGCAGACCCGCCGACGACTGGCCGCAGCCGAGGAGATGCCGTCGCTTTTGAATAAACAAAGCGCCGGACGGAGCGCGAGTGCGACATGCGCAGATCGGGTGGTTGGCAACACCGAAAGGGAGACCCAGAGAGGGAGAGAAGTCTCGCTGCGAATCGTGGGAGGGGGCGAAAGCGAGGGGTGGTTGTTGGAGGCAGAGAGCGAAGACAGAACAACAATTTGTCCAAAGAATTTTGATTTTAAGAAAAATACTGTTTAGAAAACCGAACAAAAAAATTAATATTCAGATCCTATAAAAATGTTAAGAATTCCGGCGAACATTTTCACAAACTTCTCTAGGTCGATTCACATTTGCTCACATTTCCTTCCACCTGGCAACTCGGGCGGCTTCAGCCAGTTGGCAACGCCGCCGGCCCCACACACCGGATGCGAAAGCTTTGCGCATCTGCCTGCGGCAGGAACAACAACAAGAGAGACAACGACTTCGGCACGAGGGCGCTGGAAATTTTTCGGGGAAATTTTTCGAGCGCTCCGCCAACTTTTCACACACATCGCCTCAGTTCGTCATCTCGGCTCCGAGTGTCGAAAGCTTCTGCAGACAGTTTTCCGCCGTGTCCTGCGAGGAGATTTTGTGCGGGGCAACAACAAATAAATATAAAAAATATACATATATAGAAGAATAGAAAATACACATAGCAAAAGGTGTTTGTGGCAAGAGGCAAAAAGACACTGCAACAACGGCAACAACGCCAACAGTAGCAGCAACAATTCGAAATAAGTCGATTTAGTGGCGAAAAAATTAGAAAATTAAACCGAAGCCGAGTTTTCCGTGATTGAAATCGAAAGGAGAGAAAGGCGAGCGGAGGAGACGATTTTGGTGTGAAACCGGAGCGAATGTCCAGAGAAAGCTCGTGAAAAATCCATCGTGATCAGGAAGCGAATTTCCCGGAGCCTCAAAGTATGCTACAGATATAATTATATAATTGCGTGTGTTTGTGTGTGCGCGACAGGAAGAGCGGAAGCAGAGACCGGGGGAAAGGAATCTCCATGGGTTGTGTTTGAAATTTCCAAATTTATTTTATTAATTATTTTGCAATTAGAAAATTTCCCCCAAATCTGCCCTCTTCTTGTCCCACTGTGCGAACGCAGGAAGCCAGAGCAACGGCACGATTCCCCCAAGTGTCTGCCTGCGTTTGTTTATGGGTGTGTGTGTGTGTATGTGTGTGTGTGTCGGTGCCTCGGAAGCGTGTGTTGGTGTTTGGCGAGCAACGGCTCAAGGATAATGGTGAAATAAGGCAGCAGGGACGGGGGAAGGCTCGAAACGCACGCACGACTCAATTGCAATTGAGAATCCAGGAAAATTACCCATTATTTTGGTCGAATTGAATAAAAAAATACAAGCAAATTGGGACAATTCCGTAATTTTTAGGAGAACTATTAAAAAATATTCACATTTACATATTCCCAAGAGAAAGTGCTCACAAGGCAAATGAACAAATGCAGGTCGCAGCGAGCGCGAGTTGCCGAATAACAGCGAAAGCCTGAAAGTAGGCAACGAACCCCATGCCCTACCATCACCAACTGTTTCTATTCCTTATTTTAAACTGCAATTCTTGGTTGTTGAATTTCGCTTAAACAGAAAATTTCCAGGTTTCTCCATCGAATCCAAATTGCTTTCACTTCAAATTGTCCATGTAACGGTTGAAAATGTGCTATTCAATTTAATGACAGCTCCAAACGAGTCAACGAGGCTCGTCCTCGTTCTCGTCGAGAGAATTCGTAATTCATAGAATTTGTAATGGAAACTTCGGCGCTCGGATTTCGGATCACACAGGCGAATCTAAAACGGATTTCAATCTTGAATATTTAATTTGGACATTTATTCGAAATTTTAGTTTGAATGCAATTTTTAATCTCGGCTTTAGTCAACCATTTGAGTTTGATTAAACAAAAATATAATTAAATATTGAAATTTTCAAAACCAATTATTATAAGAATTTTAGTAATATTTTCTAGTTAAACTGAAATTAATATTTTAAGCTATTTTCAGATTTCTTTTCATTTTCAAGTTCATACCTTCCAAGTTTCAAGTCCCTTTCAAAATTCAACTAATTTGACAATAATTTTTATTGAATATAATTTTATGTATTTTTAAAAATAAATTTCCTTCAAACTAACTAATTAAAATAAATTAATTTCGAACTACTTTTTTAAATCCAATAAAATGATTTAGTTTTCAATTCAGCTTCACTCGAACTCAACTCAGTCTTTCAATCATCTGGTGCTATTGTTATATTTATTTCTTGACGATTTGACAGCAATTTGGAAAATGTTTATTCATTCACATCTCCCTCTGGCCCTGAGATCGCGGGGGTCCATCCGTCCCCTCCTCCCCCCATTTGCTTCTCTTTCCCCCAATTAACCAAAGGAATGCGGCCGCCGTTCGATTCGAGGCGGCCATAAATTCATCTCCCCTTGTTTGTGCTCTACTTTCGACCTGATTTCCCTGCCGTCGCCACCACACACACCCACGCACACGTCCGTCGTTTCCGGCCCTCGGATCGGCAGCTCTGCCTCCGCCCCAGGGAGTCGCGGCTCACGTTTTCACAACTTCACACGGACTCGGACTCCGAGGCGGACGCGGACGCGGACGTGGACTCGAGGAATCCCACATGGCCGGCGCAGGGCTGCCGCTTCCGAAATTCCTCCACTGCCGAAATTTCGCCCCATTAATTCCGCTTCGCTCCCCGTCCTCGAGTGGGGTTCGGTTTTCCTCCGTTTATTTCCTTCTGTTCTCGTGCTCTCCTCAAAAATTTGTTCTCCCCAGTGTTTGTGTCATTTCAGTGAGTGTTGTTGTTGTTGTTGTTGTTCTTTTTTGCTGTTTCTGTCCTTAGATTGCTGTAGGGTTTGTTGTGTTCGTTGTTGTTGCCGCCGTTGGTCTTCTTCCCGACTCTGCTCGTCTCGACTCGACTCGACTCGACTCGATGCGATTCCAGTCGATGCTGCAAAACTCCCGGGAAACATAACTTACGACAAACAAGCTACGAGTCCTCAGAGGTCCATCACTCTCTCTCTCTCTCTCTCTCTCTCACTCTCTCCCTTTCCATTCGCTCGCTCCCTCTCGCTCGCATATCTCTCTCGGCGTCTCTCAGGATGTCTTGCTCTCTGTCTTTATCTCGATCTGTCGCTCTCTGGTTCCGCGTTCCGCGTTCCGCATCTGCTCATCAAAAGTAATGTTCCTCTTATCTCTCTCTCACTCACTCTCTCTCCCTAATCCCCCTCGCTACCCCCTCTCTCCCTTCCTACATCCCCCTCGTCATCCCCCACTTCGTTGTTCTCTGGCGCTCCCTTCGTCGCGCTCTTGCTCGATTTTCGCTTATCAGAACGTTCCTTTTCTTCGCAATTGTCTCGGTCGCTCCCGTTTCTCTCTGTCTCCCTCTCTCTGGCTCGCTGGCTCCCAGTCTCTCGCCCGCGTCGCCACGTCCAGGGCTTGACAGCTACACGCGTTCGCTCCCCGCCCGCGTCTGCTCGCATCCCCTCCTCCGTCCACCCTCGAGAGCCGCCGTCATCGACGCCTCGACGCCATCGACTTCCGGCTTCGTTGCGTGGGGAACGAGCCCTGCGAGGGTGGCTGGCGGACGGAGGCGGAGGAGGCGGTCTCCAGGGACGGGCACAACGAGGCAGGGGCTGGAGGAGGATCGGGAATCGGGGATCGGGAATCGGGGACCGAGGGGTTTGAAGTGGCTGGTGTGCTGCTTGCGGTCGGGAAGCAATTAATTAAATTGTTTAATTTTTGTTTTTCAAAATTCCTCCCGAGTTGCCGAACTTTCGCCCGACGCTCGACGCCCGATGATGGGCTGTTGATGAGGGGCCGTGGATGATGGGACGAGGTGGTGCCTGGAGTCGGCTCCTGCCATCCGTCAATTATGACGATGTTAATGGGGGTGGCTGGCTGAAGGACGGAGGGCTGTCTGGGGCTGATGCTGCGGCGGAGGCGAAAATCAATTTCGAATTATCGGCAGGCAGGGAAATTGAAATGGAGTCCGCTGACGAAACTGAGCCATGTGCAAATTGTGGCCCGAGGAAGGCAACCGAAATTGATGCGAAATCAATTTCGCAGGACTTCGATTAAATACGGAAATCGATGTAGCAATCGAAAAAAGTATTTTAGTTAGTCTTGCAAACATTTTTCTGAAAAATACAGTGAAAAAATTGCTATTGGAAGCCCCAAGGTAGGCAGCGGCTTTTGAATTGTTGAGGGCATTTTCTTGAATCATTTTTCACGTCCTTCACTTCGCCCTGGCGCCATTTACTTCTGAGCTCCCTCGGCGACTTCTGCTCCGCTCTCACGCGAATTCCTCGCGATTCCCTCGCCCCCAAACCCTGACGGGCAGCACGCAATTACCGTAATCCATATGCGCCCTCATGCACACAGACAGACAGCCGGCCGCACGGACGGACGGACGGATGGGCGGAGAACGTGCTCGCTGAGACGGGCCAACACGATGCTATCGCGTGGGAGAGGGGTGGGGAGGCGGAGGCGGAGACACAGACACGCATACTTGCACAGCTAATTATCTTCGCGCAGAATAATTAAAAATGGTCGCGCTCGCCTTTCGTTCGTTTCCGTCAGCGGCGACACTTTTGAATTCAGCACGACGGCACTCACACACACACAGGCAGGAGGAGAGCGGAACAAGACAACAACAAACACAAAAACAAAACACAAAAACAAAACACAAAAACAAAACAACAATAAGAAAACCGAGGGCTTCACTAAACAAAGTTGAAAGTAAAATTTCGTTCACATTCAGACCGCAGTGTGAGTGTATTTAATGCATACTGGATGAGTGGCACCGTGTCTGTACGAGTTTGTGTGGGTGTGTTGGCTGATTTAATACGTGCGTGAGCGAGTTGATGTCATTTTAATTCTCCCGTGGTCATTTAGCTTGATGAGCGGCCGAAATTGTTTCTGATGGCGAATTTTCGCCTTAAAATCCTGCCATGCTGTCAGCGAGAACTTCAGCACACACACACATAGAGGAGCATATGTGTATCGGTATGTGCTTGGGCATGTGAGTGTGCGTGTGAATTTTGCCCAGCTGTCGTCGTGCGCGTTGAGCGTAATTAATGGGAGGAATTTCTCAAAACCTCATACGGTTTAATGAATTCATTTTAGAGCAAAATTACAATACAGGTCAGCTAGAGTTCAATTTCAATATTCGAATTCCACTGATTTTATTTTAGTTTTGAATTTTCAATGTGGAGAAGTTTGCCATTAGAATAAATTTTAATTCGAAATTTAATCGCTTTTATGAACGTATTTACATGGAAAACAATTCATGATTTCACGTCATGACTTTTTGGAAAAAGATCTAATTTTTTCAAAATTCCTAACATCATAAAAATTATATACGAAACATTTTTGCAGGAAATACCTTTATAATAATTACTTTTTTGCTCCTATTTACACTGATCTGAACTGATATTTTTAATATGAGAATTTTCTGTTTGCCTTGTCCGCAACCTCCGTCAGTCGTAGCCCAACCTGAATTTATTAATTTTCCACTCACACTCGGGCACCGAAGGTGGATCAGCCGCAAAGGCGGGCCCCACGCACGGATGTTTTTATTTATTCAGAAGTATTGACTTTCTCGCTGACACACACACACACACTGGCGCTTCCTCAGACAACTTCCTGCCGCGTGTGTGGGTGCGCGAAGCGAAGCGAAACGAAACAGCAGCAGCAACAACAATGAAATGGCACAGTTTCGTCAAGTGTTGCATTTGAAATGATGACGCCCCGAAGTATGCAATGCATTTTTATTGCCATTGCACGTAGCCGTTGCCATGATTTGCGGCAAGCGATGACAGGGTTCGGTATCTCTCTGTCTCTGTGTGAGGGTGTGAGTTGCACCAACACACGCCAACAGCACCCAGAGGATTGCGGTGGGTCGAAGTATGTCGGGTTTTCATTTGCATTCGAAGCTCATTCATTGCTTTCCTCTAGAAGTGGGCGAATGAAAATAATATGAAAGCACTTTGGCGTGCGAAAAAATAACATCATTATTGGAGAAAAGCATTCTGAATGAGTTGAGAAAAATCCTAGTCACACGAACATTTCTTAATAGAAATATTTGAATTCAGTTCTGAAATCAACTTTGAGGTCTCCGTTGCGATCAAATTAGATTCAAATTAAATTTTTCTCCAGCGAAATGAAAATATTTAATTAAAATGCCGTCAACCGCAAATGCATAGAGCGAAAAATTCAAATTCACTGCCGGCGATTAACGTCGTCGCCAGAGCCGGCTCAAGTCGGCTCGAAAGCCATACAAACGAACCCCTGGCCTTTCGAGACCGACGGCCACCTGCCGAACGACCGGCGCAAGGCGAGGACGACGACGACGACGACGACGACGAAGAGGAAAAGAAAAGAGCAATGACAAAACCAAGGCGGAAATGGAGGGCGGACAAGGAGCACAAAGCGAGGCCGAGAAGACCGAGATGGGCGGAAGCGAATCAGGCGCAGTGGGCAGGGAAGGCCTTGGTCTGGCGAGGCAGCGAAGACCACAAACACGAACACATGCGAGCAAACGCACACACACACAAGGTGCATCTGTCGGTGGGATTAAACTTGCAGACCGGAACCGACGAACGAGGAGGTGAAAGAGAGGCAGCAGGAGGAAAAATCAATGCATGCAATTTCAATGAAAGTGCAATTTTAATAAATAAACAGAAGCGAATAAGAGCCAATGGGCGAAAATGAAGACAAAGCAATAAGGAGAGAATTCTCAATTTACATGTCAAGTTTTATGGAGCCCGAGAAACGGAGCGAGAAGAAAAGCGGGCAAAACGGAAAAGAAAAGAAAATAAAAACAATAAAAAGCGAACTGAAAAGGAATCGAGAAGGGAAAGAGAAGTGATGAATGAGTGAGCGAGACTAAGAAGCGAGGGTGGAGAGAGGGCGAGCGGGAAAGGGATAGACATGGATTTGCATTTCTGATTATGCGAGTTTGCGGCAGAAATACTTCGGGTCGAGTGCGTAGAAATACAGGAATGCGAATAGATTTCTCGAATAGAATGGAATGGAATAGACTTCTCGAGTATAATAGATTTCTCAAATTGAATAGAAATTTCAAGTAGAAGAGATTTTCAAATAGAATAGAGCTATCGAATTGAATGGATTTCTCAACTTGATTGAATTTTCCAAACAGAACAGATTTTTCAAATAGAATCGGTTTTCAAATTGAATAGATATTTGAAAAAGAATGGACGCCACGTGTCTCTAAATAAAACAAACAAGGCAGAAAATGTAAATCCTTTGTTATTTTCCACTCATGCTTCCAAGGACCGAGGAACACAATGGGAAATTTATTGATTCCCAGCAGCATAGTTTTAGGCACTTGAGATAATGAACATTATTTTCATACGTTTAGGAGATTTTCCAATTTGAAATTAAGTTAAAATCGATAAGAAACAAATTCCCCAATCCCCAATATTCAGAAAGTTTTAAAATGACAATTTCTAACTAGGACATTAACAAATGGTCGTCACCCAATCGGAGATATTTTGCTGCCCACTGCCTGATTGAGTAATCGAATTCCTTTGTCACTTTGGCCGTTCAGCAAACTCTCCCGCTCTCGGCTTCCCAGATGCAATTAGGTGGCAACCACTGGAGCCAGGCAAATGGCCAACAATTCCCTAAGTCGTTTGGCCAACTTGTCCTGGTCGCCTGCCGGCTTGCGATATTGGAGAACCCTCGGTCCTTTGCAATGTCGCTGCCGCGCGTTGACGTAATTCGATGTCACTTTCAATTGGCGCAATGACCTCGTTGCCGCACGGCCCGCACGCTCCACCTGGCTCTCGGCCGGCAGGGCAGCCAGCGGTGAAAGCCATAAAATGTGGTTTCATTAAAATAAACACGCTTCATAAAATATAAATCGCACCGGAAATGCAAGTGCAAAATGGCAGCAACGGCTGGCCGTAAAACCAGAGGGGACGGCGCGACGACGACGTGTGGGCGACGCGGTTGGTCAGGGAAGAAGGAAGGAAGAAAGGAAGGAAGCGGCAACGACTACGCGGCGAAATCCAATGGGACGAAGGGGAAGAAGTCGAGGAAGTTCTTCGCGAAATGAGTTCGGAATTCGAAACAAGTTGCGGCGAGGTGGGCGGGAAACGAGCGATAACATTTTGTGATTTACGTTGCTGCTCAATCGAAATCGCTCTGCCGCCCAATTTTACGAGATGAAAAGAAATAATGGAGAGCACGAAGGACTAAAAGTAGGCTGAATTGCAATGATCAATTAGTGAAAAAATATAAAAAATAAGGAAAAATATAAAATCAATTGCAGAATGAAAGGAAAAAATGGGCAGAGACGGAGAGACTGTGATAGACAAATGCAAGAGCAAAGGCCAAACACATGAACATTTTAGATGACCTGACTGACTGAGGATCGAGTCGAAATAGTTTTTCTCATTCTACCTCCGTCCCCCGCTCTCGAGAACCGACCCGGAGCGAAGGCCGCCCAGTGCGGCGATAAAACGTGAAGCTCATTGGAGGATGGCCCAAATGGCTTTGGTCCGGACTCGGGCAGATGCAGGCGGAAGCTGGCTGGGACGGCGAAGTGCTCTCGTGCATTTCGGAATAAGTGCTCTTCACGAAGGCTTGGAGGACTTTTGATAAAAAAAAAAACAAATAAAAAATAAGCTAAAAAGAAAAAAATCAAAGAAAAAATATGAGTAAAAAGTATGGTAAAAAGTATGGCAAAGAAAAAATTTCGGAAGAAAAACGAAAGAGGGATGAAAATAAATGAATAAAATGAATGAAAACGTGAATAAAATAAAGAGACCAGAGTGAAACGAAAGTAAAGAAAATGAAAGAAAATCAAACAGGCGAAGAAAATAAAAAAACATATGAAAAAATTTGAAAAAAAAACACACGGTTTGTAGAAGACAAAAATACTGAGAAATAAAAGGTGATGAAAATGTGGCCGAAAGAAATTTGAACAACCGGCAAATGGAAGAAAATAAAATGTGGCAAAAAATACGAAGAAATAAGAATTTGAGTGGAAATGGGGAGCGAAAATAAAAACAAGAGGAGAGCAAAATAAATATCCAGCACTTTATTCCAAGTGTGGCAAATGGAAAACGAAGGAGTTTGTGAAAAGTGTTCAAAGTGAAAAAAGTCACTGTGGGGTTTTTAAATCATCATTAAATTGGGCGATGCTTTCAGGGTCCTTCGACGATTTCTGATGCCTGATGCTGCGTTTCCTTAGTTTTCTATAATTATAATTTATTTTGTTTTGTATTTCGTGCTCCTTAAATAAATCTCTCTCGGTTCTCGGACGAAAAGTGCGAAAAGCTTGGAAGTTCTCAGTTTCAGACCGTTTGAAAAAACTTGGGGCGGGTTGGGAGGCTCGGGAGGTGGTGGTTGTGGGTGGTGGATCGTTGATTGTGGATTGCGGATTGCGGGCGAAACTTTCGCCATTCGCACGACCGAGGCAGAAGTCAAAAAACGTCTGCCACACACAAAGACAAAGGCAAAGACAAACAATGGCAATTTAACAATTTAAGCTCATTGCAAGTTGTTGGCTCCCTGTTGTTGTTGGTTCATCAGTCGGTCGATGGTGGTTGTTGTTGGCCAGTGTTCGGTTGTGGTTCGTGGACTCTTGTTGTCGACTGGTTTTCGTCGCTGGCCGGCTGTTGCTGACTTGTTTCAGAGGTCGCTTTTGTTGTTGCCATCGCCCTTGCCTTTGTATCCAGGTCGAGCTATTGATTTCTCATAATTCCCCTCATTCGTGGATGGCTTTGCTCACTTCGTGAAGTTCGTTCATGTTGCGAAGGAAACTCTTTTTGGTGGCCTCTGGAAAACTCTCCATCGCTCGCAGTGGCAGGGAGCGAGAGGTCCGAACGCGTTCGGCCTCGACTGTCGACAATTTCATTCTCCGTCCTCTTCTCCGGCTTCTTCTGGCTGTTGCATAAATTTCCCACATCCACAAACGGGCACGAAAACGGGAGACTGGGGTGAGCGAGCGGGAGAGAAAGATGAACGAAAATAGTTGTAGAAACCACTGGACGAGGGACTGGAACTGGAAGACGTGGACAGCAAAAATAAATGGCAAAAACATCGACAGCTCGGTGACAAATTAGAGCTCGGACTCGACAATGGCGAGGATTGTGACAAAAACAACAAAAACAACAACAACAACAGGAGCAACAACGGCCGACCGCATCGACAACGACGACCCCACCAACAACAACCTCGACAGCAACAACAACAACAACAACAGCAAGAACATCGTCATGACCGATGTGACAAGTGGAAGCCAAAAGAAAAAACAACAACAAAAATTAGCATGCAAATGAGTGCAACAGACGAGTGACGGGGCCGCGTCATGTGGCCTGAGACGGGGGACGGCGGGAACGGGATGGAAAATGCAGCCAAGTGCGCAGCCAACAACGAAACAACAACAAACACACACAGACACTCAAAACTATAACAACAACAACAACAAGATCAAGGATGGCGGCAGCGACGGCAACAAATGAAGAGTCCAAGCAACGTGTCAACAACACGCAACAACAAAAACAACAACACGCAACAACAAAAACAACAACAACAACAACAACGAGAAGAACGTGACGAATTATGAGGCGTGCGGCAGGGGCGTGGCAAGAAAGGGGCGACGGGAGAAGAACAAGAGGAACTGTGGGACTGTAAGAGACAAATTAGAGCAAAATTTGAGAGAAAAATTCGAGAAAAATGAGAGAAACATAAAGTAAAAATTTTGAAAATATTACAGAAATATTTGGAAAATATAAGAAAAAAAGAGTGACAGAGAAGAGAGAGAAAAAACATACAAGAATATTATGAGAATAAAAGAAGAAAAAAGCGAGATAAAAAATGGGGCGAAAAATACGAAAAAATAAAATTAAGAAAAATAAGGAACAATCCGACAAAAAACCCTCTCTCGAAATAGGAGGAGCGAAGTGAAAATAAATCACTGAGCGTGACAAGTTGAAGAACAAGAGGAACAAGAGAATGATAAAATGGACTCGGGGAAGAAATCCAAACTTCGAGTAGAGCCACCGAGGGCTCCTCGGGATCTCAGGGGGACGAGACGACGAGGAGTGCAAAATTTGCTGATGCCAGCCGGACTCGTGGGCGGGCTGGAGGAAGAATCATGAAGAGAGCCAGAAAACAAGAACAAGAAAAGTAGGGAGTGGAAAAATAGCAAGAACAAAAATGATAGAGAATCGCTTGAAACGTCCTCTTGAACACGAGTCGCCCGAACGACTGCAGGCCGAAGCCCAAAAGGCTTCCTGAGACAAAGGATGAAGAATTTCTTCTGATCTCGTGCACCAGAGGACATTCGTTTCGATTGAAAAAAATTAAATCTGACGACTGCGAAAATTCTCGAAAAAAATCAAAGGATTTTTTTGTCGACTGTTTTCTCCTTAGGTGAAAATTGTGTTCTAGAGCGAATGGTTTTGGGGTCGCCTTTGGTCGTTCTTGTTGTTGCTATTTCTTGTTGTTGTTGTTCCACTGGAGTTGGTGTTGTTGTTGCACGAGTCGTTCTCGCACATTCATTAAACGCGCCAAAATGGAACGGAAATAAATGTGAGAGTGAAAACTGCATCGCATGCAACATGTTCAACTCGGGTTCCCATCGCTGCTGCCTCGTGCGCGCGTGTGTGCGTGTGTCTGTTTGAGTGTGTGTGGGGAAGGGGCGTGGAACTGTGCTGCAAGCCTGAAAGGACACGCCGCACTCTGGGGGCCGCCGAGGGACGCGGACTGCCATGATTTTTGCCGGCGGGCAACGGGGCGTATGAGCGACATCGATGGCCGTCCGCTGCCGACACCCGAGGCGAAATCGCACGAGAGCGATGAAAAATACGGCATCATCAGCAATTTCAGCTGCCCCCGATGGCCCTCGAGCGCCCTTCATCAACTTCGTCCAGCCTGCATCGACCGATTTTTTATTTTTATATTTTTATTTTCCTTCGCTTCCTTGGGTGTCTGACCCAAAACTCTGCTAATTAATTCCATGACAACTCAAACCTCCGGCTTGAGCACAATTTACAGCATCGACATGACCGAGACTGAGGACAGATCAATTGAAATAACAAGTGGCGTTTCGGTGTAACGAAAAGTGAAGTCGTAAAAGCCAAACGCTCAGAACAAGGGCTGGAACGACTCGTACGATGAAACCCTCAGACAACCGCAACCACAAGAGCAACAACAGCACTAGCAACAATAACTTTAACTAAAATAACTGCAATAACAACAACAACAATGACAACAACAACTAGTGCAACCATTTAACCCAGCAGCCAATCAGTGGCAGCCACAAATTCAGCTGCAGTCGAGACTCGGTCGCCAAATGGACGTCTGGCCATCAACCTGAACGACTGAGTCGTCGGCAGATGGACGGACAGATGGACGGACAGAGGGCGGGCCCGTGGGACGGTCGAAGGGCCGGGTCTGACCCAGCTGCAAATGTGTGGATGGCACGCAAAATTATCGTTTCGAGTTTCGTTGGCATTCCGTTGTGAAAAATCCCCTTCGAGGAGATTCGGAGGGAACAACAACAGCGACAAAAACAGCAACAAGAACAAAAATTACAATAAAAACAACAACTGCAATGAAAGCAACACAATCGACACCACCAACAACCACAGGAGCCACCGCCGAATCCTCCACCCAGACAGAGATGAGCATGAGCATTTGATGCGATTATCGATGCGGACGGACAGATGGCGGGACAGACAGATGGTTGATCGAGTTGATTCGCAGTTAATTGGAACAATTAAGGAAGAGAACAAATCCTTCTGAGAAATAGTAGGAAGGAAGGAGGTGAAGGAGAGGAGGAAACTCAATAGGAGAAGGAAGGAAACTTTGCGGTTAAGCAACGAAGAACGGAGAAAACCATTCTTGTTCCCCTCCCGCTCTCTCACCCTCCCTCCCCCTCTCGCAGGGTCCTCTCCGACGGACTCGGGTGTGAAAACATATTAAAAGTCGCTCAGAGGCAAGTTTGTGCCTGCTTAAAGGAGTCGCCGGAGCCAATCCATTAGACGGGCCAAGTGGGTAATAGAAAGTAAATTACAGGTGGAAAAAAAATAAAAAAATTAGAAAAAAATAAAAGCAAAAGTACTAAAAAGACCTAACGAGAACAAAGACAAGAACAACAAAAACAACTAGACCAAGAACAGCAACTTTGTAGCCAACGACTAATTTCCTTCGAGCAATCGCAATTTGCACACCTCGCTCGACATGGCCACGCCCACGCCCACCACCACCGCCGCCACGCCCCCAACCCCGCCTCGCTGCACGTGAAGTTGTTGGTTTTTTCTATTTTTTTCCCCTCGAAACAACAAAAACAACTATGGAACATTTTTCATCGTGTTTCGTTTTGCCGCGAGCGAGCGAACGAGCGACACTATCATTTTCTCTTCCTCTCTCTCTCTCTCCCACTCACTCCAATATTAGCTTGAAGGGGAAAACAGAAGAGGGAGTGAGAAGGAAGATCTCGCTCTCCCGCTCTGGTGTCGCGTGTCCGAAATTAAATCGAAGGAATGCAAAGATGGGAGATTATGGAAGAGAAAAATGATGGAACAAAATTATGGAAAGAACGATGGGAAGGAAAAATACGAAAGAATTACGGAAGAGAAATATTATTGAAAAAATCATAGAAAAGAAAAATTATGGGAAGGAAAGGAAGGAAAATGTTAATGACTAAAAGGGACAGTGAGGAGAAATTTAGAAAGGAAACCCTCGAACAAGAACCCAAAACCCAATATGAATTGAAAAAATGAATAAAAAAAGTATTACAAAACATGAATAAAGAAAATATGAATAAAAAATTGATTAAAAATAAGAATAGAAAATGCCACACAAAAATACGAAAAAAATGCGCACAAAGATACGAACAAAAAATGCTCACAGAGAATATAAATATAAAATATCAAATTACAATTGTCCAAATATGAATCTTGACCAACTCTATTTATATAAAATGACCTTCTGCAATCTCCACATTTTTGGTTTCCCCTTCTTCGAAGCCTCTCGTCGGCTGCCGTGTACCAAATTTGAACCTTTCACTTGACCTTCTCCAACATCCACCTCTGCGTCCCCCTCACTTGTGCTCCTTCGATCATCTCCTTCGATGACCTTCGTGAATGAACTTTCTTTTTTCTATTCCTTTGAACTTCTGGCAGGAATTCGGTTGACGTCCTTTGAACTTCTTCCGTGTTCCCAATCTGAGTTTACAATCAATTCTAGTCGAAACCACCTCCGAAATACGTGAGCGAACATTTTCTTCTCCCTCTAGGAGGTTTCCTTTCTTGCTTTTGATGCTTGTCGTGTGGTTTTCTCTCCCGATCTACCTGCGTTTGGGGGTCCGACTGTCGTAATTCCTGCATGGAGAATCCCCAGCTATTTCTGACCGTTGCTGCACCCTCTTTATTCCGTCTCCCTCTCCCACCGCCCCTCACTCCTCTCGTGCTCCTCCGCCGATAATTTTATCACCGCTTCATCTGGCGCGAGCTCCGCCCACTGCTTCCTTCCGGGCGACGGCCTTCGTTTAGCACCCGGGGTCCCCCGTGGAGTCGGCCGCGCCCTCCGTCCAGCGCCCACCGCCGACGACTTCAATTATCAAGGCGTCGATGTGCAGCGCCTGGAAGTATGCAGAACTGTTTGTATTTTATGGTCAACACTTTCAGTGCTCCGAACGTGCGCCGACCCCACCCGCCTCCACATCGCTGGTGCGGCCTCGCGTGCTCTAAAAATACGCCCGACCTTTGCGTGCGTGCGGGAATTTCCTTTCTTGAAATTAAACGAGCCAGCGGGGGAAGGGGCGGAAATGGGAAGTGGAAAATTGAAAATACGAAAAAACACGAGTGAGAAACATAAAAAATGTAGCACTAGATAAGAAACAAAACAGAAACAAATTGAAGGAACGAACGGAAAATAAAAAAAGAAGTTTCAATAAAAAGTTGAGTTCAACGATGCAAAAAAAGAGAAAATAAAAAAGTTAGGCAATAACATGGAGGAAAGTAAAGAAAGGAATTACAAAAGAAATGACGAGAATAAAAATGGGAAAAGAAAAATTAGGACAATAGCAATAAAGACAATAAAATTAAGAACAATTGCCAGAAGTCGAAGGTAATGAAATTTAAAAATATAAAAATCAAAAAAAATATAAAAATTAGAAAAAATATAAAAAATAGAATAAATATAAATGGTAGAAAAAATATAAAAATTAGCAAGAAATATAAAAATTAGAAGAACTACCTTTATTGAGAAAAAGAAAGAAATGGAAAAATTTAGGACATTTGAATCTAGGGAAATTAAAATAAATCATAATAAAAAATATAAAATAAAAACTAGAATAATTAAAAATAAGAAAAACGAAAAAGTAGACCATAAATAAGAGGCCAAAACAAATTAGGTAAACCAAAATACATAAGAAATACTATAGCAAATATAAAGTCACGAGAAATAAAGCAATATTTCGAACAATAATAATTCAGTACAAAACAAAAAAAACAAAAAAAAACAAAAACCAGTATGAATTACAAGAAATTACAAAAGAAAAAAAAAACAAAATAGAAGAATATTGAAAGCGTAATGAATGTAATTGAAAGGAAAGCCAGGAAGGAAAAGCAGGTGAGGGCGTTGGAAAGCCTTGAAATGCTTTTCGTTCCCTCCTTCCGCATGCCGTGGCCGTTACAGGGTAGTTGTTGTTGTTGCAGAGGTCCTCGTTGTTTGGCTCTGGCTGTCGTCCTTGTGGTTGTTGGGCGAGGTGAGTTGTTTGCTAATCAAATTGGGAAATGGCTTCGAATGTCCGGCTGCGGTCGGCCGAGAGGTCGAGTCGGAGTTCGTTAAAAGAAAAAAAGGAGGAAAAGTCCGGAAGTGCGGGTGGGGGCGGCTTGAGTGAAGTCATTTGCGCCTTGTTCTTGGAGCCCCTCCGCACTCCCCGCTGCCCTCCTTCTGTCCTCCTGTCCCCAACTGTTCTTGTGACTTCGCCCTGTGAAGGATGTCGGCTGTTTTGAAGTTCGGCCAAAGTTTTTATCATCGGAACTCGAAGACAAATTGCTGGGCACAATGCCTTTACAGCTATTTTCCGCCATGTCCGCCGGCGACGAAACTTTTGCCCCGAACCCAGCCGAGGTTAGCTCGCCGAAGTGACTCGAGTGGATTCGCCAAGGCTGCGAATTGGCTGCGACTTCACATCGATTTTCTGTTCTTCAGTTCTGACCTCTTCCAATGGTTCCTTCTCCAGTCTTCTTCCTCTGGTTCCTTCCTCCGGTTCCTTCCTCCGGTTCCTTCCTCCGGTTCCTTCCTCAAGTTCCTTCCTCTGACTCTTTCCTCAGTCCCCTCTCGATCTTCACTCTAAAATAATTTCCTTTCCGAGCCCTCTCTGACTTCTTGACTTTTGCTTTTTTCATTCCCGGTCATATTCGATCTCCCCTCGTTATTTTCCGCCAAATTACGCGGATCACTAACTTGATTGATCCATCGATTAATGCTCTCGTCCATCTGTCTATCTCTCTAATCGACATCGGAACACATTGAGCTTTTTCCATATGCCATCCTTTTGTCGTCCTTTGTCGGCTTTTATTCACAGGCAAAGTGGACAGGCAAAATTCAAAAAAAAATAAAAACAAAAACAATAAAAAATTACAAAACATAACCACAAAAACAACATCAATGAATAAACGAAAAAAACGAAGTCCTGAACAAGAGCAGGAACAATAAAGCAATCAATCTCACAATGCGAGTGAAAATCAATCAAAGGGAAACTAAAACGTGAACAAAGGTAAATGTGGGGACAGGGAGACGATGGGGAAGTGCGTGAGACAGATATAGAAAACGGGAGAGAAAGAGGGAGGCCATAAAGCATAGATTAGTCTCTCCCTGCCTAATGAAACCACAGCCTCCGTCTCTGTCCGTCCCTCGCTCGCGGCACTCGGGCCACCTGGTCTCAGCCTAGTTTCCTCCTTCCTCCTTCCCCTTTCCTCCCCACTGCCTTCTACGCCCCACCCCTCCTTGTCTTCCGCACTTCTCCCCTGTTCCTTCCTCGCTTTCCATTGTTCTTTTTGCTGCTCTCATTTCGCGGCAGTTGATATCAATCAACGTCCTTCCGGAAAGTAAACACTTGCAATGCTTCCCCGTTGTTGGCCGCCGATAGAGGTGACAGACAGGTCGACAGCCGGACAGACAGCCGGACGGAGGGACAGACAAAATTGAAACAAAACAAACAGGCGGACAGAAGTGGAAAATGCTGCATAGATTAGGGCGAAAAATGTGGAAGAGTTGGAGAGAGAATGCATCAAAGGCATTTCAAAGAAATTTATAAATGAGTGTAATAAATTCAATCAAATGAAAATATATATTAAACTAAATTCAACTAAATTTAAATACATAAAAATAAAGGGAAAAAATACAAATAAGTTCAAGTTTGTTTAAATTAAGACAAATTAATACAAGATAATTCAAATAAACACAAAACAGTCTAATTTGATATAAAAAAACAAATAAATTCAAATAAAATCAAAGAATCCGAATAAATCAAAGCCGAAAAAAAAACCAAATAAATTCATGTAGTAAAAAAAAATATTAGTTGAAATAATCGAAATGAACACAAATAAATTCGAGTAAATCTAAACAAATGCGAACAAAGAAAATGAAGTAACAATTCTCATTCTCTTCCCATCTCTTCCCATAAAATAATCAAAATTTTTCGGGGAGCTCACGAAAACGAAATGAAAAATCATTCCAGCGGCTCGTTCGGAGGTCATGAGCGAGTCAGCATGACGTTTGGCCATATCACATTTCCCCATATTTGCCTTACTCGGATCTCATTAACTGGGCCCATGCATCATTTCCACGTTCGCCTTGTGCGATTGTGTTTTCGTTCTGGTTCTTTTTGGCGTTGCCGGTTGGGTTGTGCGGTATATGGCGAAATAAGACAAAGTAAATAAATGAGAACGTGGATTTCTCGTTGCATGACAAGCGAAAGCTTCGTTAGATTTAGTCTAAAGCTCCGCGCAAAGCTCTTTGAACGCGACGAATGTTGCGGAGAATTTGCGCAAATGTCCTCGAATCCCTCGAAGGGTTCCTCCAGACGTCAGCGAGCTATTTTCCGCTTAAATTATTACCAGGCGGACGCCGGGTCGGGCTCCATCGACGACAATGTTTTGAGAAATTTCATTTAATTTTGTGAATTTCTATTTAATTTTGAGGCATTTTTGTTTCATGTTGAGAACTTTTTATGTAATTTTGACGCATTTTTATTTAACTTTGTCATATTGCCATTTAAATTTGTAACTTTTACTTAGTTTTATGAATTTTTTCATCAATATCGATATTTTTTATGGATTGTTTATTTAGGAAATTTCCAAAAATTCTAGAAGTCTCAGCCAGTTTTGTACAGTTTGGGACATTCTTTGTAAATTTTCAATGGTTTTCTTAAATTCTTGAAAAATCCTTAAGTTCGAAGTTTGTAATGAAGAAATCGACTCATGTGCCTGAGAAGAGACGGAGGCGTCTCTGCTTTTCCTTCCCTTCTACTCTTCGCCTCTCCACCACTCCCTCTCCACTTCTTTTCCCCGCCCCCTCCTCGAACGTCCTTCCGTCCATTCCCATCCCTCTCGACCACTCGTCCGTCGTCCGTCGTCCGTCGTCATCGTCGTCGGCGTTGGATGTCGGTTTAAGTGAATTGTTTCCGTCGACCGCCAACGCGATCATAAAGTCCACTGCAGGGACTCTTCTCCCTCCCTCCCTACCTCCCACCCTCCCTCGCTCTCACTCCTTTCGACCACCAGCCCTCCCTCTCCCACTCAGCCTGCTGCGATTTCAACATCGATAAAGCAAATTCCGGAGACGAAGACGAGTTGCGAAACTTGCGAAAAGAAGGCGTCTGAAAAGGAGACACAGTGGAGGCTGAGGGAGGAGAAGCCGAAGAGGAAGGGTCAATGAGGGGAGAGAGAGGGAAAGAAGATAGTTGAGAGAGAGGGAGGGGAGGCTGGCGAATAAATAGAATTCAAAGTTTCTCGAACGACCCGACTGGAGCCATAATTTCCGAAGTCTATGAGGCGTCCGACGTCATGCGGCTGTTGTCGGCCTGCAGACACAGACACGCCAACAGCGGAGAGAGTCCCAAACACACTCACACCCCCCCCCCACACACACACACATACACCCATGGTCGGACGCCCTCTTGGGCGACGTGATGTCAGCATCGCCGTCAATCGACAGGCTGCGGCGACGACGACGTCGACTTCCGTCGGTTGCAGGCGGCGCTGGCGATGTTGCCGATGATGGTTATTTGGCCCTGATTCCAGCAGTGATTGCTGCCAGCTCCCCCCTCCCCCTCGCCCCACCTCCTTCTACAGCCGCCTCCCTCCGGTCCTCGCACGGCTGGGGTCGAATCACGACAATGGATATTTATTTTATTGCTTTTGGCTCTTGCCCGAATATCTTTGGAACCCCTTCTCGAACTGTCTCTCTCTCTCTCTCTTTTATTCTCGCTCCATCTCCCTCCCTCTCTCTCACTTTTCTCACGCTCCCTCTCTCTCCGTCCACGTTAATTAATTTTTTACGAGTGCGAAAATCACGCGACAACCGCAGCGAGTTCAAGTGAGAGCGGGAGGTGGCGACAGAATGCGAAACCGTCGCTGCAACAAAGTTGCTCAGGCGTCATCGCGTCCTGGCGTGTGTGAGAGAGAGAGACGGCAATTAATTTGCGGCGGTAAGCTGGAAGCATCGACGGCCCATCTTGTCCGATGTCCTTGCCGATGTCGTTCCTTCAATGTTCGTCTTTCATTCCTTCAATCGTTTGCAGTTGTCGCCCTCGTTTGTCATCCTTTCAATTCTCGGTCTTTCAATTCCCGGTCTTTCAATGATCGGCCTTTCAATGATCGGCCTTTCAATGATCGGTCCTTCAATGATCGGTCTTTCAATCTTACGTTTCAGTCTTCCGTATGTTGGTCTTACGTTTGGCGGTCTTTCAATTTGGCTCTTTCAATTCACGTTTTTTCATCTGCCGTTCTCTCGTTTATCATCCTTCCATCGGTCTGTCATCCTCCTATTTATCGCTCTGCAACACATCATTCTTCAGTTGTCGTGCCTTCAACTGTCGCCCTTTCGCTTCCTCTCCCTTCGATTCCTCTCCCTTCAATTTCCTCTCCTTTCTCCACTTGATTCCATCTTGAGTCCTTCGCTGGCTCGCCCGTCGATTTCTCGTCCTCCCTTCTCTTCTCCTCTCGTCCTCCCGTCCTCCTGTCTTCCCGTCCTGCCATCGTCTCCTTCCCTCGCCCTCCCGCCATTCATCTTCCATCGCCCGGCAGTTGTGTTCGATTCAATTGATTGGCAAACAAACGCCACGAAAACCAGAACCAGGAAACGCATTTTCTTCTCCCACTTCTCGCTCTCAGCCCTCGCCCCAGGCTCTCTGCTGCTCCGTTCCATTCTCCTTATACTAATCCCCCTCCCTCTCTCCCTCTTGCAGACGCAGCGAGTTCCTGGGATGCATGTCCTTCCCCCTGGCGACGTTGCTGCAGCAACCGGTCCACGGCTCGTTTAAGCTCCAGTCGCAGGCATGTTTGAATAGTCCGCAGCCGGCGGTGCCCGTGGCAGCAGGCAATTGCACGACAACAACAGCAACAACAGCAGCAGCAGCAGGAAGCTTCACGGCAATAACTGGAGCAACACCAGCTGCACCAGCAACGGCAACAGCAACCACGACTCCGACCCCCGCTCACGCCCTCGCCCTCCCCCAGACGCAGCCCGCGACGACGCAGCAGCAACAACAACAACAGCCGGCACCACAACAACATCTGCTCGGCATGGCCACGTTGGCGCGCCTCAAGAACCCCAGCAACAACAACGCGAACAACATCAACAACATCAACGCCAACAACAACGGGCCCATAGGCTTAGCAACAACGGCGGCTGCGGCTGCGGCGGTGTCGGCGTCGGCGGCCAAAGCCAACAACAACAATGACGACGGCGCCGACGAGACCGACGCGGAGGCCGACGACGCGGTCAGCATCGACGGGATGGCGCCGGCCGAGCCGCAGCCGATCGCGCTGAGCAAGAAGGCGATCCACCAGCGGGACGCGGACGAGAACCTCTTCCTGCGCTTCCTCGAGCTCGACCCGCTGGTCGACGAGGCCGCGGCGGCGGCTGCGGCGACGACGACGGGGGCGGCGACGGGCTCCAGCACCACAACGACGACGGCGACGGCGGGGGTGGGGGCGGCGGCGGCGACGTCGGGTCTCTCACTGACGGGCGCCGTCGCCGCGGCGGCCACGAACGCCGCCAACGCCGCGGCGGCGGCCAACTCGGGCCGGCGGCTGTCGATCGGCAGCGGGAAGCCGGTCGGCCGCACGCCCTTCACGATGACCAAGCGGCTGACGCGGACCGCCGAGCGCGGCTTCGGCTTCTCCATCGTGTGGACGCATCCGCCGCGCGTCGAGAAGATCGAGTCCGGGCTGTCGGCCGACCGCAGCGGGATCCTGCCCGGCGACTACGTGATCTTCGTCGACAAGCACAACGTGGTCACGATGCCCGAGGCTGACGTTCTGAATTTGATACGATCGCAGGGCTCCACCCTGACATTGGAGATCTTCAGAAGGTCAGGTTCGGCGGCAGCAGCAGCAGCGGCAGCAGGATCGGGGGCATCCGGATCAGCGGCCTCGGCCTCGGCATCAGCAGCTTCGATGTCGGCGGCCACGGCGGCCTCGACGGCGACCGCGCGCTCGTCGACGATGCTGGCGATGAACGGGAAGACGTCGCACCTGGCGAGCGCCACCAGCAACTGCACCATCGACGACGTCTCGATGTCCCTGGGCGTGGCCCTGGCGCCGGCCGGGTCGGGGTCGGGGTCGGCGCCCGCCCTGCGCTCGCACGGCGTCCGGCCGGCGACCGCCTGCTCGGGCACCAGCTCGATCGAGGCGGCCAAGCGGCGCCTGCACCTGCCCCAGGTGACCTTCAGCAAGGAGGTAGGCAAGGGCGTCCTCGTCTGAGGCGAGGCCCCCGGGTCGAGAATCGTGTCTTTTGTTAGTTTGTACATATTGGCGCCTTCGAACCTGATTTCATGGGCAAATTTTATCGGAATTATTTTGTTTTATTTTCTTCGCATTTTCATGTGAAATTTTCGGTTTCGAAGTGGAGAGAGAGAGTGCAATTAGGGGGAAATTGAGGAGGAAATGTAGAAGAAAATATAGGAAGAAATTAAAAATATTTAAAAACAAAAAAATAAATAAAAATTTAAATTTTTAATTTGAAAAATTAAAGAATATCGTATAAGAAAAAGAGGAAATAGCAAAAAGAACCCAAATTATTGATAAAAATAAAAGTTTATATTATTATTAAAAATGATTAAAAATATAAAAAGGAAAAAATTTAAAACAAAAAAAAACTAATGAATATCTTCAACATCTTTTCTAAAAGTAACTATTTCGAAATAATGATTGAATAATTTCTACTCCCCTTGCATTCTCTCTCGACAATCTTCGAAAACGCAAAAACAACGACAAACAACCCAAGTGACTTATATACGAATTTCGAAATTCATCAGAAAATCTTCGAATATTCATTATCTTATTATGATTATATTTTTTGCTGCTTTTTAATTTAAACTCATCGAACATATTATTTTTAGGGAAATAAGGGAAATAAGAGGAATATTATTTGATCATGGAAAATTATTCCAAATTCATCGTTTAGGCCTAAGCACTGTAAATTATAGTTTGGTTATAGAGAAAAGCCATTTAGTAAACCTTGTGTAATATTTGGAAATTAAAAACATATCGCCTAAATTTTATTTGATTTATATGAAAACTATTATTTTCACATTGTGTACAAAAATTCGTATTTATTTATGTTTTAATTTGTAGAATTTTTTCAAAATTGATGATGCCAAAAGATTCGTTATGTAATTCATGTTCCTCTTTAGTTGTTAAGTTTAAAAGATTAACTGCTTACTTTTGCGAATTTTTTTACTACCGTGCTTAATTTTGAGTTTTTGTTTTTATTTTAATTAATTATACACGCTGTACATTTCTACGTTTATGCTTTGAATGACAATAAATGCTTTTTATAAAATGTAACCATTTTTATTTTTTGTTCACAATCCTTTCCTTCAGTTCTGTCATCTAAAAATAAGAGAAAATAACTAAAAAGTGATGATTTTTGGGGAAGAATTTTTATTTGCAATATATCTTAAAAATAAAATTTGTCCACGAAATATTCTCTTAAATGAAAATATTTTCTATGAAAAACATCAACAAAAAAAATTTTAAACTAGGAAAATTTTCAAGATTTCCTTCTTAAAAATAAAAGACTAAATGACTAAATTCTCAATTTCATAAATTTCAAAAATAATTTTAATTAAAATAATATATTTTTCAATGAGAAGAGTTATTTTGAAGTAGGAAACATGTCTTCGTTGTGAGAAAATTCTCTTGAGAAGAAAATATTTTCCATGGAAAAAGAGATGTTCCGAAAAATATTTTTGTATGAAAAACTAGCCAAAAAGAAGATTTATATTTTGAAGTGGAATCTTGGCTTGCTTTCCCCCTCACCCACATTCTGTTGTCTCTTTTTCGCGGCCAGTCGATCCTCCCGATCACGGACACCCGGCGCCGATTCCTCCTGCAGCTGATCTCGCGCGAGCAGAACTTCATCGCGGCGATGCACTTCGGGGTGCAGCGCTTCGTGCAGCCGCTGCAGGAGCGCAAGGACCTGATCTCGCCGAACGACCACCGCACGCTGTTCCAGAACGTCGACGAGCTGCTGCGGCTCTCCGAGGACATCCTCGAGCAGCTGTGCAACGACGACCAGGAGCCCCAGATGAACTTCGCCTCGCGCGTCTACCTGTCGAAGACGACGGCGATCTGCGCGGCCTACAAGAAGTACTGCAACGGCATCAAGCGAGCCGATTGTGTCCTGGTCAGTCAAGCTTTCCCCTCACCCCCTGTCCTCCCGGCCTTGGGCTGTTCTGACGCCGTCTCGTCCTCCGCCTGCAGGTGAACAAGTCCCGGCAGGCCGGCTCCGAGTTCGTCGCCTTCATCACCGAACCACAAGTGCCACGCAAGCGACCCGACCTCACCCAGTTCATCCACCGGCCGCTGCAACATTTCCGCGAGATCCTCAAGCTGATGCAGCTCCTGGCCTCCAACTGCCACGTCGACAGCGAGGAGCACAAGAACTTCGGCACCGTGATCAACGAGCTGCAGGCCGCCTACCGCGACATCACCGTCACCAGCGGCCTGATGGAGCCCCTCGGCGAGGGCCGCCCGCTGCTGACGCTGCAGGACCTCGAGTCGCGCATGGTGTTCACCAAGTGCAAGCCCTTCACGCTGGCCGTGCAGGGCCGCCAGTGGATCTTCGGCGGCGACCTGTCGCGCGTCGAGGGCCGCTCGGTGAAGCCCTACTGGACGCTGCTGTTCAGCGACATCATCGTGTTCGCGAAGGTCAGCCGCGACCGGGTCCTGTTCATCACCGAGGAGCCGGTGCCGATCGCGAACATCGTCGACTCCTGCTTCCACATGCGCAAGAAGAGTGAGTGGGACAGGGGAATGAGCAAACCTTCATTCAATCGAGCCCTCCCTCTAATCGACGCCCCTTCTGGCCCTCCTTGCAGCCACTGAGTTCCGTCTGACGGTGGACCCGAACGGGCGGCTGGCCGAGAGCCCCACCGGCTACTGTGCGCCGGACCTGACGCGCACCCCCAAGAAGGGCGCCCGCCGCAAGAGCCTCGTCCTGCGCGCCCCCTCCCTGGAGCTGAAGGCCGTCTGGCAGAACCTGCTGCAGCGACAGATGTGAGACAACGCGACTCAATTGAATTATATTTTTATTCCTCTCTCTCCCTCTCTCTCTCTCTCTCTCTCTGTCTGTCTGTTTCCCTCTCTCGCTGCCCAGTTTCCTGGTGAACGCGGCTCTGGGCTCGACGCCGCTGTCGTCGCCGCTGGACTCGCCGGACGTCCTGAACACGCTGGTGCCGCTGAGCGACATCGGCGCCGCCTCCGCCTCGATCGCCTCGATCAAACTCTCCTCGATGGACAGCATCCATCTGAGGCAGCAGCACCAGCACCAGCAGCAGCAGCAGCTGCATCTGCAGCACCAACTGCACCAGCAGCAGCAGCACCACCAACAGCAACAGGTTCGTCTGCTGCGCGGCCGCGAGTTGGGCGCCAGCGACTCCTACGAGAACCTGCAGCGCCTGGCGAGCACCCTCGCCTCCCGCTGCAGCACCCGCATGACCCAGACGACGAGCGCCTCCTGCTCCTCGCAGACGGACTCGCCCGCCCTCCACGGGCACGGCCTCGGCTCGATCGGCGGCGCCTACGGCGGCTACGGCGGCTCCGGCGTCAACGACAGCGTCCTGTCGCTGCGCTCGCTGGCGCTCGGCCGTCGCGCGCCCCACTCGGTCGAGCCGAGTCCGCTGGCCCTGCACCGGGACCGCGACCGGGACCGGGACCGGGCCGCCGGCGGCAGCGTCAACAACTCGTCCACGTGGCTCAGCCTCAGCGGCAGCAGCCTGAACACGCAGTCGCAGCTGGGCGGCGCCACGCTCGGCTCCGGCGACCTCTTCTCGCAGTCGACGGCGCTGTCGCAGCCGCAGTCGGCGCAGTTGCCGCCGGCCGCTTCGACGGCGCTGTGCAAGTGCCTGACGGCCATCCCGGAGGCGGAGGCCGGCGAGGTGGGGGGCGAGAACGGCCACAACAACAACAACGACAGCCAGAACCACCACGGCCGGTTCGGGGGAGACGCGCGCCCGACGTCGCTGCTGCTGATCGACGGCCGCGCCCACCTGTGCGTCGCCAACGGGACGCTGCGGGGGGCGGCGATGACGGCGCCAACAGCAACCACAATGACGACGATGACGACGATGACGATGACGACGACGACGACGTCGAAGCTGCTCGAGTTCTCGCTGAGCTCCGTCGGCCGCTCGTTCATCGACGACTCGGACGCCTCGTCGTCGGTGGCGGCGACGGCAGGTCTGGGCGCGTTGCCGGACTCGGCCCACGCCTCGCTGACCACGCCCGAGACGCCCACCCCGAACATCTCGCCGACGTCGCTGGTGGGCGGCAACTCGGACGGCTTCTCGAACGACTTCGTCCCGACCCAGTCCCAGACGCAGATGCAGATGCAGACGAAGGGCTGCGAGATCCCGCTGGCCCAGTTCGGGGGCTCCTGGGACCTGCTCGAGCTCGACCTGAACCTGCACGAGGTCAACCTCGATCCCTGCTACGACACGGACGTCGAGGAGTGCATCTTCCTGGGCGACGAGCGCGACGAGCGCGACTGCCGCGACGACGAGGACGAGGACGACGACGAGGACGTCGTGGTCGCCGCGGTCGACGACCCGTTCGGGGTGCTGCCGACGAAGCCGACGCCGCCGGACTCGCTCGACCTATGATTCGACTTCTGGACATAGAGCCGGGAGGAGGAACTCGGCTCCTCGATCAGGGGCCTCCGGGCACTCCAAATCCAAATCCAAACCCAAATCCGACTCCAGACCCAACTCCTGCGCCCTGCCCTCCCAACCCTCTCTCCGTCCCTCCGACACCCTCCCTCTCGACCGCTTGTGTGAGCTTATTTTCATCTTAGTAAGCGACAAGTGATCGAAACCCATTCATCGGTCGATAAGATATAGAACAATTATCATAACAGCAGCAATTAAGTAAATAACCTGATTATGAAGAGGATGAAAGCGATAATGATGAAGGTGTAGAAGAAGATGAGGGGTTGGAAGTTGATGACACAGGATAGGTAGTAGAAGATGATGATGTTCAGGAAAGAAACCACGTCAAAGATCGGAAAGTAGAAGATGATTAACAGCATGTAGACGAGGATGGTCAAGATCAATTAGTAGGAAATGATGAAGAGCAAAGGGTAGAAAAGTAAGAAAAAGATTAGAAATTTGGCAAAAAGATGAAGATCGAAAGGTTGAAAGTGAGGATGGGGATCGGAAAGGAGAAGATGCGAGGAAGACCGGAACGAAGAATATGGTGCGGAAGATCGAAAGGTGGAAAATGTAGAAGATCTGGAATTAGAAGATGGAGAGGAGGTCAAAAAGTAGATGATGGTGAGGAAGATCAAAGTAGAAAATTGAGATCTCAGTTTATGATGAAGATCAGGAGGAATTCGATGATGAAGAAAACGAATGGAGGAAAAGTAATCAACATCGATTTTTATTGGAAACGAATCTTGTCGCCATCTCCCACTAGTTAGAATTAAGAAACAAATGTTTGCTTCGACTCGCACGCCACGTGTAACTTGCTCACCCGCCGAAAAGTAGACTTTGATATTTTTCAATTCGATTAACAAGCAGGAAATCCATTTTTTCTGAAACAAATTCAACATAACATTAAGGGAATTTATTAAAA
The DNA here is from genome assembly GCA_947389925.1 of Coelopa pilipes. Classification (NCBI taxonomy): domain Eukaryota; kingdom Metazoa; phylum Arthropoda; class Insecta; order Diptera; family Coelopidae; genus Coelopa; species Coelopa pilipes. Next base: position 7,352,018 of record OX376700.1, read on the forward strand.
TGCTAAACACTCTTCGATCAAATCTCTCTCACGCTCCTCGACTTTTCAAAGGCTGCGGTCGATGGATTAAAAAAAAATAATTAAATATTAGCATAATTCAAAATAAAAATTGCTACCTCGTTGCATTGAATGTTGGTTTTATTATAAATCGTATATAAATAGTACGAAATGACACTTTTTAAAATCAAACATTTTTGGAAAATATTCAAAGATAACAGCAATAAAAAAACGCAGCTTTTAACAAAATTCATTTGCCATCGCAACATTAAGGAAAAATTAAATAAAAATTAACATTACTAGGAATTAACATTACTCAGATTTTAGTAAAATAAAATAATAAAAATTAGTACTAATCAAAAATGAACATTAACTAATAATTATGATAAATTAATATACAATAATTATTAATTAATAATTACAACAGGAAGTAGTTCAAATAACAAAATGAAATTAAGAAAAACAAAAATCTCATACAGAACTCAAGTCAAAAAATGGTTGTTGATTTAAATTCTTCATATATAAATCATAATCTATAGATATACACACATTCAAAAATTATATATATACATTATAACTAGATATTTACAGAAAATGATGTCCGATTTTTAGCATTAATTGAAAAAGGTACGCTTTCGAAGGAAAATCTCTTGAATTATCGCTAAGGAATCTGATCATGATGACAGTATTAAGAAAGACGAAGAAGAAGAAGAAGACGTTGTAGAGTTTTTGTTGCCAAATTTTAGAAATTTATTAAGTGTTGTCAAGTTTTGCGCATCAGTGTAATTATTCAATTATTCCAAACGTTATACACATACATGCATACATATATATATATATATATATATATATATATATATATATATCTTTATATAACATATATATGAATGTATAATTGTTAGCCTAGCGAATAGAGAAGGATGGAAAATTGTTAATGCGGCTCATGTGTGCGTGTGTAGTTGAAACCTAGTTAGTATTGTTTTCATCGAAGTATTGGTGTAGTGAAATTCTAACGAAATTTATAGAATTTTTGTTTTCACCCTTGTTTTCTATTATATCATGGTTTTCCAATAGTTTATAGTCAAATTTAAAATAGTTGATTCATTTAAACAATACAGCAATAATTTCTATGGCTTTCGAAACGTATCGAAGTCATAGACAAAAATGGTACAAGAGTTCCTTTGACAGCATTTATTTTGAAAACCTTTATTTTCTCATATTCTAGCTGAAATGAGATCTTATAGTTTATTGTTTGTAGTTAATGAAAAATAGGAATTTGAAATTTTAGACTCTCATCTTAGCCATTGATCAATATACTCAAAGTCCACTAAACTTGTTGTTAATTATGCAAAATATTTATACTTCATACTAGTTAAGGCAATGAACAGCTGAAATCGAAAAACTTTATGCAGTTAATTAAACAGAAAAATTAAATAAGAATGCCAGAGAAGTCTAGATTAAAAGTCATACCAATAAGAAGCAAATAAATCAGAAAATATGTAAGATATTAAAGCAAAAATCAATGAACCGAAATCAAATTAAATCTAACTATAAATTTAACAGAAGAAAACGAGATAAAATTAAAACTTTTAAAAATAAATAATTCTTTGAGTAAAAACGCTTGTGATTTTATTATTTCCACTATAGTTTACTTTGACAAATCTTGTAAAGCCCTGCCCTCATGTAACACCGTATTCTTTGTAGAAAATCCACTTAACACCCTATAAAAACAAGTAGAAAAAAACCGAAAAAAATCCCGTAAAAACTTATTTCACTAATTGTTGTATTTTTCTTTTCAAAATGTTCTGAAAATTGTGATGGACTCTGATTTCATTTCTAGACAATTGATAATATTTCTTCTAATAACGACGTCATCGTTTTTTATGCTCTCTAAATAAGATTTACTTTTCCAATAATAAAACAATGAAATTATTCATAATTTTGTATTGTAGAATTCTTTTAAGTACTTGATTTTCGAAAAACAAGCGTTTTTAGTCAAAGAATATGTTTATGTTTCCTTTAAAATGTATGTAAATTTTGCATTTCAAATATATTTTTACACGAAACATTTGCCATTGGGTAAAAAGTGAAAAAGAAGAAACGATTGAAACCTTTAATATTTGCTTTGATAAAAATACATGATATCATTTTGTTCTTGGTGAATGATTTCGAAATTGAGCCCATCACAATTTTCCATTTTCCTTAATAGACAAGCAGTTTTCTGAGAAATAGTAAAATTCATTTCAATTAGATTTCTTTAGATGATTTAGAAGTGTAGCAAAGTTTTATTTCTTTGATAGAGGTTTTCATGACCACTGTCGATCAGTTGGTACTTTTAATTTGCTTTTTAAATAGAATTTAAACTGAGAATACGTGATAAATCAATTGAGCAATTGTGTGAATTAATTTATCACATCTTTGATGGTTTTCGTAGAATTTTCAATAGCCATTTGTGTGAGGATTGATGCTTTTCCTGAATACTTCACCTTCACATTCGATGCTCTTGACTTTCGGGTCTGTCGACCTTCTCCCTCCCTCTCTCTCTCTCTCTCTCTCTTCACAATCTCCAGTCCCTGGCCCTCGGGTCCCGGTACGTCGACCCCGCTCCACCCTCCGCACTTGTCGACCCTTGATCGATTTCTGTTGACGCCTCAAACGAGCCCAATTTTTTCTCCCCTTTTCGCCCAGCGCCACCAGCACCGTCACAGCCTCGGCAACAACCCGACCAGATCGGCCGACCAGATCGACCTGCTGATCGACGAGAAGTGCCGGATCCTGAACAAGACGGGCACGCCCAAGTCGAGCGCCCTCCACCTGGCCAACTGGATGAAGGGCCAGCTGGACAAGCAGCAGGAGCAGGCGCGCCTCGCTGCCACCAGGGCGCGCGAGGACGACCCGCTGCTGTACAGCGGCGAGAGCGACCAGGACGAGCGGATCACGTACTGGACGCGGCAGCAGCTGGAGAAGCGCACGAAGGAGCTGAACCTGATCAAGGAGAACGGGAACCTGAAGGCGAAGCCGGACTTCGGCGGCAAACGACTGAGCGGCGTCGAGGAGCTGAGCATGAGCGACGCCTACTCGGAGGGCGTCAGCCAGCTGAGCCAATCGCGCAGCACCACCTCCGACAGCCAGGTGAGTTCGTGACCACATCCCCCTGTCCCGGCCTCTGCTCAGCCCCCAGTCGGGGCCTCCCACGTATCGCTAGTGAATCTGAAACTGACCTCTGGCTTTTCTCCTCCGACCGCGCTTCGTCCCTGTCCTCGACCTCGACCTCGCCCTCCTCCTCAACCTCGTCCTCACCCTTCCCTCTTTCCGGCTACTCCTCCTCCCCCAGATCACGGTCCGCTCCAGCCCCAACGTCCTCGATAAGCTAGCGGTCTGTCGCCACTGCCACAAGAACTGCCAGCAGCACAAGATCGACTCCCAGCAGCAGCAGCAGCAGCAAAACCAGCAGCAGCAGCTGCGCCCCTCGTCGTCCTCCCCGCCGCCGCTGGTCTGCTCGACGCTGAAGGTCCAGCACAGCCAGTCGTCGCCGCACCGCTGCTGCCGGCTGAACGGCGTCGCCGCCAGCCACGGCAGCGGCAGCGTCTCCAGCATCTCGTCCAGCACCGTCACCGGCGAGAAGCCGAGCCGCGGCGTACCCAACCTCAACGGCGACGTCAACGGCAGCGGCGGTCGCGCCAACGTGAACGTCAACGGCGGCGACGACGACGAGAGCAGCAGCAGCCGACGCGAGGCGGACACGGAGAGCGAGAGCGTGGCGCAGCTGCTCAACGACGACCTCTCTCTCTCGCACTCAGAGCCGACGGACGACGACGGCCACGACGGCACCAGCGAGGCTGAGGCGCTTCGTCGACGCCAGCGGCAGGCGGGACGCGGCCTCGCCGACGGCTTCGTCGGCCCACTACGAGTTCTAGACGGCGGCCGCGACGGCTGGCCGAGGGCGGGCGCCGCCGGGCAGGAGCCAAGCGCGAGCCTGGTGAACGGACACGTCATGGCGATGGCGGCGACGGCCAACGGCGAGCGACGGGCGCCGGAGCCGCCGCCGCGACGGATGAAGATCGCGCCGCAGACGGCGACGACGGCGACGGCGACGGCCTCGTACGTGGCGCACACGGCGAAGGCGACGGCGATGGCGACGGCGACAGCGACGATGACGTGCACCGAGACGGCGCAGACGGCGGTCGTGCGGCGCAGCGTCGCCGTCGCCGTCGCAGTGGGAGCCAGAGCAGGAGACGGAGATGGAGTCGGCACCGGAGTCGGTGTCGGCGTCGACGTCGAGGAGCCGGGCTGGAGGCGAGAGACCGCGACGACAGCAACATCCACGGCGGCGACGACGCCCAGCGCCAGGTCGCCGAAGTCGCCGCGGGCAGGGAGGCAACAACAACAGCAGCAGCAGCAACAACAATTCATCGCCTGCAACTGCGACTGCACGCCGGCGGACTTCGAGAACGCGACGCTCAGCCCGGACGAGCTGCAGCAGCGAACGTGCCGGATCCTCGAGTCGCCCAAGCAGTCGCCGCGGATGCCGCGCAACGCGACGTCGACGACGACGGCGACCCCGAAGCGTGGGGCGTCGCCGGCGACAGAGCGCGACGATCCGCACAAGTTCTGCCGCTGCGTCTGCGGCCGCAAGGACGGGCAGCCGACGACGACGCCCACGACGACGACGACGAGGCGGAGGAGCTTCGAGGACGACGACGACGACCTGTCGCTGATGCTGATCGGGCTGGCCCAGTTCACGCCGGCCACGAAGCTGCTGCAGATGAACCGGCCGGCGAGGGCGGCGACGCAGGCGGCCCGAACCACGAGCACGACCGCGAGCGGGGCCCCGGCGGCGGCCACGAGTTCGCACGACGCCCACCGCCTGGGCGTGGCGGCCACCGAGGACGGCGGCTTCGTGCCGACGATCGCCGTCGTGCCGCCGACGCCGGACGCCGTCCTCACGAAGACCACGACCAACATCTGGGACAACACGACGGCGACGACGGCGACGAAGCTGCAGATCAACAGCGGGCCGCGCCAGCCGGTCGTCGAGAACGTTCCGGAGGACTCGTGCGACGAGTCGCCGCAGGACGAGGAGCCGCCCTACCGGCCCATGAGCAACGCCCTGCGCCGCTACGGGACGATGTCGTCGCTCGAGAAGGTCCCCAGCGACGACCGCATGGACGACGGCGACGTCGACGAGCTGGAGGACGACGGCGACTTCGTCGACAACATGCAGGGCGTGGTCGTCCACAACGGCGGCGACGACGACGATCGGGAGATCGAGAGGGACCTGAATGGGCCGGGCCGGCTGGAGAACCACGGCACGGTCGAGTCGGTGACGCAGGCCTTCTTCGGCCTGGGCCTCGGCGGCGGCGACGGCGATGGCGACGGGCAGCCCCGCCCGCAGCCCCAGGACGACGGCAACGGCCATGTGGAGGTCGAGGACGACAACGGAACCGGCCACAGCAACGACAACGACAACGATGACGACGACGAGGGCGACGGCGAGGGCTCGGCCTGGACGAGTCGCGCCGGGTCGTACGTGGCCGGGAAGATGTCGTTCTTCGAGGAGTCGCGCGCCTTCATCGACAAGTACCTGGGCCGGTGGAACCAGGAGCAGAGCCAGGGCCAGGGCCAGGGCCAGCAGCAGGCGGGCTCGGAGCTCGACGAGCAGCTGGACGAGTGCACGTCGGGCGCCACCTCGGGCGAGGAGGTCTGGGGCACGCCCACCAGCGGGGGCGAGAACGACGAGATGCACCTGGTGAACTCGGAGAACACACATTCGGTAATTAATAGTCATTTTCTGTCCCTCCTCGGCTTCCCTTACGGCTCTTCTCTGGTCCGCTTTCAGTCGCCGACCAAGTCGAGCACCTCGCTGAACGACGACGACGACACCGAGCTGATGATGGACGAGCTGCTGATGGCGCCGCCGATGACCGCCAGCACCATTCGCGGCCTCCTGCCACGGTGAGTGCGATCCCGGTCCCCAGCCCTCAGCCCTTAGTACATTAAAACCCAGTTCAGTTCAGTTCAGTTCAATTTAGTTTAGTTTAGCTAGTCCATTCGATTTAAATATCTATAAATATATACATACATATATCTGTCATAGCGTAATATTTACATGTGATCTTTTATATACGATCTTCTTCTCTTGATATTTTCGTAGTTTTTACAGGTTTTACAATTTTTCCCACATTCATTATGCTCTTATTAATACATAATTCATTGGATTAGAATTTCAATTTAGACTCTAGCTATGAAATCGTAGATAATTGTGTAGAGTGGTGGAGTGAAAAATTAGAAATATTTACATTCAATCAATTATTAAATAGATTCTGCTTTCTTGGCGGGTTTTATATATTTTTAATTAAACATTTTGGAGAGGATTCGGGATGAAATCAAAAAGTAAAACGTAGTATTTAATTGGATATCAGGGAAGAACATCAATATAGAGTGAATTTACTCAAAAAAGAGATTTACTTTGAAGACTAAATAATATAAATTCTAGATAATTTATAGGAGGCCTCAAATTTAGAAAAATTAGACTTCTATTGGATTTGGGAAAATTCAAAACAACCCGAACTCATCACTAGACCCTCTGTAAAGTAGATTTTATACTACATAGCCATAGTATTTACTTGAAATCCCCGTATTAACCGATAGAGTCATCATCAAAATTAAACAATAGTCATTAATTAGCTTAGACTTGAAGAAATCACAAAACTAGCTAATCAACTGTATTTTACCATATAATTTTCATTGTCCTTTTATTTCAAAAACAAAAACCGAAACCAAAAAAATCAAACATCAAATCAACAAACGAAAAAACAAAAAAACAAACGAAAATCAATTCGAAAAACTCATTCATCAATTCATCATTCCACACAATCAAACTTTTGTTGTTGATCATGTCGTTGACCACGAAACCAAAAAACAAATCCCAAGACGTCGCCTGGAGCCGCTCTTCGAGGAGGAGACCGAGAGCGACGAAGAGAAGACGCAGCAAGATAGCGAAGAGCTGAAAAAGGTGGGTCGACTTAAGCAAGCCGCATGTAAGAATCTTGCGAAATCAAAAGTAATCACGCAATTATCAAAATAATCCAATATAAATCATACTAAAACCAATAAACAGAAAAATCACAGCAAAAGTAAAACAAAATCTCACAAAAACTCAAAAACACGATCACACTAAAGATAAAAATAAAATGAAACAAAAATAAAACTTAACAAAAAAGTATAAATTATTGGTTTATAAATGAACAAATAATAAATTATCTAATAATAAAATAATTAAATGAAAAATATACAATATAATAAAATACAAAATTATAAAAAATAAAATTTAAACAATAATATTACACAAAGTAAAGAAAAATAAAAATATCACAAAAAAATATAAAAATTCTAATAATAATCAAATGAATTCATAATAAACAAACGAATTAATGCTTGATTTCTTTTATATTTTTTATCTTTTTTTTGAATGTCCACTGGAATGCTTCACAAAAACAACATCCTCATCGTCATAATCATCATCATCATCCTAATCATGATCATCAAAATCACTACTAAAACAATTTTCGAAATCCTACCACTGCCACGATCGTCACCCGCACTCTCTCAACGATCGACATCACCTGACTAACATCATCATCATCCGCACAATCGCCGCCATCATCACCATCACCATTAATTACAAAAAACTCCATGATCATGTTGAACATCCTCACCACCTTCGATATCATGATCATCTAAATTGATTAATTTTCTTCACTTCGCTTGCAATTTTTCTTCACCTGACTTCATTGCTTGTAATGATTTCACCATAATTATTAATGTTGTTCTTATTATTGTTGTTGTGGCTATTATTGTTGTTGGCACTGCTGTTGTTGTCGATCTTATCACTACCACAACCTCTTTGAACTTTATCATTGTAATATTTAAATGACTTATTTGTAAATCTCTCATGACTCATGTTCAAAACGATCATGTTCTAAACAATCGTGTTCATTGTTGTCGCTATTCGCGATTTTGTTGTCATTGTTCTTGATGTTTTTGTCGTTGTTCTTGTCGCCGTTGTCATTGTTGTTGTTGTTATCGTCGTTATCACTCCACATATCATTGTGATATTATGTCGTGTCTTGTAGAGAGTTGTAGTGAAGTTAGTGCGACTCTAGCATAGGGTGCAGTATTGTCAAATAGTCAATATAAGCAAATGATGAACACCCCACATACATATATATACACATATATATATATGTATAGATATATATATCGCAACCACACAAGCAAGCACAGTAATTCTAGATGTATGGGTGAAAACACACACTGTGGCCACATTTGCATAAAAAGACATTTGAAACTCATGCAACGCAACACGAAGAGAAAAACCTTCACAAACCACCAGCAACACCAACAGTCGTTACACAATCACCAACAACGCCGAACATGAGCAATGATGTCGGATGATGTGCGAACAACCGTAGCAACAAAACGTCCAACAAACCCAATCGATCCCAAATCGAACTCGAATCCAAATCCAAATCGCACCCAAATCGATCGAAATGGAAATACATCGAACCCCACGCGATAACGAATTGAACTCAAATTGAAACCAAATCCAATCCAATCTAAATGAAAATCAATTCATACTCAAATCGATCACAATTCAAACTCAAATCGATCCCATTCGATCCCAAATCTATCCCATTTGATCCCATTCCATCCCAATCGATCCCAAATCGATCCCATTTGATCCCATCCGATCCCAAATCGATCCATAATCGATCCCATCCGATCCCAAATGAATCCCAAATCGATCCCATTCGATCCCATCCGATCCCAATCGATCCCAAATCGATCCCAAATCGATCCCATTCGATCCCAATCGATCCCATTCGATCCCAATCGATCCCATTCGATCCCAAATCGATCCCGTTCGATTCCAAATCGATCCTAAATCTCACCCCAACCAATCCCAAATTGAACCAAAAACCTCATCACGAGATCATCAACCTAAGTACCATCAGATCCACTGATCACTTGATCGATCGATCGATTGAGGATGAGACGATGATGACGTTAACGATAACGATAACAACAACGACAACGACAACGACACCGATAACAATGACGACGAAGACGTTCGATTGAAGACTGGAGGCGTTCGTCGTTGCTCGCTTTAAACCAGAATTGATTAGTTGAATTCTATTCCCAACAATTGGTAGGGGGAAACAACGACAAATGGCCACGATTTAGAGGATTCAGCTGGAAGTTCAAGCGACGAGGATCTGCAACGACAGCTGCAGCTGGAGATGGACATGGAGATGGAGATGGAGCTGGAGATGGAGCTGCGGATGGATATGGACATGGACATGGATATGGATTTGAATCTGGAGGATATGGATGTGGAACGGCGACGGTACCGGCGGAGCATCAGGGCCAAGGCCAAGCAGCTGGACGCGGCTGGGGCGAAGAGGGTGCCCAACCACGAGCGGGAGGAGGACGAGGACCTGGACCTGGACTTGGAGCTGCAGGAGGAGGAGGATGGCGAGAACGGGGAGGAGGAGGAGGAGGAGCCCAGGTCGACGGAGGAGCGACTGCAGGCGAACCTGCCGACGGCGGCGCTGGGGCCACGCCCTCTGGTGCGCGATCCTGGTACTGGCACCAGGCTCCCGCTGCCGGCCCCCACCACGAGGGGCTCGTCCTGCGAGTACCTACTCGAACAGCGTTCGGCGGCGGCTTCGCAAACCACGAGCAGCTGCAGCAGCAGCTCGCCCGCAGCGACAGCTACTTCCGGCGGCTTCAACAGCAGCAGCAGCAGCAGCGGCTTCTCCGAGCACCGCTCGCTGCCGGCTGGACAAACGCAGCGGGCGCTGACGCAGCCCCAGACCCAGACGCGGACGACGACGCGAACGACGACGTTGAAGAGTTCTACTACGACCACGACGCAGACGCAGACGCTGCAGGGGCCGACGCGAGTCCGTTCGTCGTCGACTTCTACAACAACCAACAGCGCGAGCGTCACTACCAGCAGCAGCAGCAGCAGCAGCAACAACAACAGCGTCAGGGGCACCGCTGCCGGCGCCATTGCGACGTCTGCACCTGCATCGCCTGCGCCGGCCCCGCCCCGGCCGTCACCGACGTTCGTCCCACCGCCGCCGCCGCCGCGACGGCTGCTGCTGACGCAGACAAATTTAAAGACAAGTGGCAGAGAGTCAACAGCGGAGGTGAGTGAAGGGGGTGGGGAAGAAAGAGGGAGGGATTTAGGCGAAGTGTTGGGGGAAAATAGTGAGTTTAAATACTATGAAAATCACTAACAAACTATTAAAAAATCATTTAAAAATATAAGAATAAAAAATACAAAACAAATAAAAATAACATAGTACAAAAATAAAAATTATATTATATTAAAAATAAATAAAAACGAACTAAAATAGATAGCAATTAAATCAAAGGAATTTAAAGATATATGAAGTTAAAATAAATAATAAAATAGATAATAATAAAAGAGTAAATGCAAATTATATCAAATATCATACAAATACAAATCAAAACAAAAAATTATAAAATCAATTAAAAATATAAATTAAAATTAAAATAAATATATTAAAATTAAATACCAAAAATTAAATATAAATAGAAATGAAAAACCACGAGTCAAGATGGAGTAAAAATAAATAAAATGTACTAAAATAATAAAAAACTCATAAATCTAAATAGAAACTAACAAATATTTTTATAAAAAGGAATAAGTAAAAATCAAATACAAAGAAATAAAACAAAATGCATAAAAATTAAATAAATAAATAAATAAATATGATGTAAAGACAAGAAAAATTTAATACGAACGAAATAAAAATGCAGTAAAACAAATTCAAATCATTACAAGTTTCATGAAAATTGACACGAACGACTGAAAGTGCATAAAAATAAAGTAAAAAACTAAAATATTTTGTTTTTTCTGCTGTTCTTTCGCAGCCTCGACGAAGCTCTGGCGGTTCTGCTGACACTGGCTCCTCAGTGGATGCGGGCGCCGCCGGCGTCGGTATTCACAGGGCTCGTCGCGACGCCCCATCGTCGCAGCCGACCACGCCACCGACGACCGCGGCAGCGACGGCGACGACGTCGTCAGGGCCGGCTGCCTGCGGTACCAGAGGCTCGGACGCCGGCGGCGCCGCGGCGGCGGCGACACGATCTGCGTCGTCAACAATAATCGAGACGTCGCTGCTGGGGCAGGCGGGCCCAAGGCCAGCCTCAACCTCATCACCAACAGCTTCGACAACGACAACGACAACGAGAGCGACAACGGCGGCGACAGCGTCCACGGCGGCGCCGACCCGCGGCGACGTCGGGCCGGACGCTGGCCCGGCGCCCGCTGGCTCCGGCTTAAGTCCGCGACTCGAGATGCGGCTGGCGCTCAACCACGACATTCTGGGCGACGAAGACTTGATATGCTACGATCCTGGGCCCGATCTAACCACAATTCTGGGGTAATTACGGAAAATCGACTACATCTTACGCCACTCCCTCACTCCACTGTCTCTCTTTTCTCTTTCGTCTCCCCCAGGCACGACCTCTCCACGTTTCAGCGTCTGACGGGTCGCGATTTATTGCATCGCTCGGCCACGAACCGGGTGCAGCCCAGAGAGGCCGTCATATCGTTCTCGCAACAGCGAAACTCGAAGATGGACACGCCCACCGTCAACCGGCGGCCGCGGCCGAACGCAGCGCCGATGGGGACGGGCGGCCTCGGGATCGGCATCGGAATCGGCATCGGCATCGGGGGCGGGGTCGGTGCTGGGACTGGGGCTGGGGCTGGGGCTGGGGCTGGGGTCGTCGCCCCGCAGCCGTCGCTCCTCGAGCCAAATCGAAATACATGGAGCAGTTCTGCATATGCGGGTCGGAGCGGCGACGCGAGCGGCGCCGGCGGCGGCAGCTCCAAAGGCACCAGATTCAGCAGCGACGGGAGCAGATTAGGCGATCTGGAGATCCTGGCGAGGCGCGAGAAGATATACTGCATGTCTCAATTGAGGAGTGGCTCAGCAGCGACCCAGAGCCCGGCAGCGACGTCGAGGGCGGGGAGGAGCAGCAGTTCCTGCGGGCTCGATCGGTCCTCTCGTCAACATCTGACGAGGACGACGAGTACTACTTCGATGGGCGCGGAGACTGAGGCGTCCCCAAGGCAGTCAACGACGGGTTCGCGCGTTCGCAAGATCGGCCGGGACGAGAGCGCGCTGATGGAGTCCGGCAAGGGCAGTCGATTGTGGGTGGAAGGTGTCTGTTTGTAGGAGACTGAAATAACTTCGAGTTGACTTTGCAGAATGAACTTCATCAAGCGGCGCAACTCGGAGATCCCGCCGTCGCCCAACTGCTCGCAGACGTCCCTCAACGAGTCGACCGCCAGCAGCACGCCCGACCGCCGTCTCGTGCCGATGTCGCCGCGCAAGGACAATGTGAGTCAGAAAAACCAATAAAACAGAAAAGAAATACGAAGAAACACTTCAGAGGTCTGACCCCAAAAGTATGCAACGTGCCTTCTCAACAGGCCCATTTGAAAAATGACATGTGAAAAAATTCCGAGCATACTTTTCGGCTTCAGTTAAACACGGCAATTTTAGAAATTGAATTCTTCTTTCAATTACTCTTTGCTTTTTCAATTACTCTAACCCCGAAAGTATGCAACTAATGCTCCTTTGAGTTATGCCAATGGAGAATGTCTGGGCACACTTTGCGGATTTATTAACGCCCTAGTCGTTTCTGGAGAAATAATATTCTTTATTTTGTTTTTCTTCTCCCTTCTCCCAGGACAAGCCCTCCCTCAACCGTCGCCTCTGGAAGCAGATCACGAAGAGACGGCGCGCCAACTCGGTGTCCGAAATCGTCGCCAGTTAAAACGACGGCGTCCACTCGCATGAGGCCGCCTAAAAGTCGAGAACTTTTGTAATCCAGCACGCTTTTCCCCACACCGACCTTTCACCTCCTCCAACCACGCCCCACATGGACGTCGATAGATATGTTCCTTGTATTTTTTTCATTGTCCTGTTTCACACAGCGAATTGCGTGAACTACATTTAGATATATAAATTTCGAACGATATGACATTTGATGTAGAATAGATAGAAGTGTTTTGTAGGCAAGTTCTTCTTAGAGTTCGGTATTCGAATTGAATTGTTGACATCGTAGTGAAAGTAGGTTGTTGAGCGTTTTAAGATACTAGTAATAATCGGGAGGTAGACTAGGCTAGGCAGTTGACGAGAAGTTAGTAGCAGAAAGTCGTAGTCAATGGAGAAGCTGGGAGAGGGAGGGCGAATGGTGAAAACGAGAGGATGAAGGTTGGTTGAGGAGCGCCGAGGAGGGCTGAAGAGGTTGGCGGAGCCCAGGGCGCAGAGTCCGGGGTGCAGGCGAGGCCAGAGGGGATTCCACAGGAAGCGGGAGCAGTTGAACCGAAACCATGGAGTCCAAATGACAGGCAGAGTCAAAATGACGACGATATGGAGAGGTTAAGAAGGAGCAGGTCACCAATGAAGAAGGAGTCATGACTTTGACAGAGCTTTAGAGAAAATTAAAACTACCTACGATCGAAATTAATGGGAGGCATTTTAGAAAACCGAACTAGAAATAGAAACAAACGGAATATTGATAAGAAAAATCGAACAAAAGTGGCAAATAGTGGTGGGAAGATATTAGAATAATATACAAAAATGATTTACAAGAAAGTTTGAACGAACAGTTGACGGCAAGGCATTGTTGGTGCTATTTGTAAAGAGGGAGAGAGAGAGAGAGAGAGAGAGCGAAAACTAACAACAACTGAGAACCTATCGAGAGCCACTTAATTAGGCCCAGGATCGGAACTGGGTTCGAAACGATTACTTTATTGTGTTCAGCTGAGCGAAATTTGCAAAGAAAGCTTTAAATACCCGAAGGGAAGCTTCGTCTTCGACAGGTGCGACGGAGACGGGAAGTGCGAACGATGAGTGGTTGTTTGAAAGAAATGAAAGAAGTTTGAACTTTGGTCGGAAGGAAGGTCTTTCCGAAATAGTAAAATGATTTTTGATTTTCGAAGCTTTTTCCCCGCAACCCACACTCATCGAAGAATCCATCGGCGAGCGCAGAGGAGAGAAAGAGATAGCCTTTTATCCATCAAAGTTTCCAGCCAACAATTAGACTTTTTATTCTCAAAGGAATATGAATATGAATTATGCCGTCGATTACTATGATATTTAGTTGCTAAAAGTCGAATAATACAACAACCTAAATAACAATAAATTACACCATTTAATCCTTGGGAAAAACATACCTTAATGTAGTTAATAAACAAAAAACCATTTTTAATATTACAAATAGAGAAAAACTACGGAAAGTTTGCTACTTTTTGCTCCTTTTATGACGATTTGCATAGGCATAAAAAAGTAAAAGATTGATTGAACCGCTTTATCGACATGCAGCATGTCGAATTTTGTCCATTTTAAAGATCGAAAACTAGATTTTGACATGATACCCTCAAATAAAAATATATACATAAATATATTGTAGAAAACTTAAGTGATAGCAGGTAATTTTTAAAAACAATTAAAACTAACGCGGACGTTGAATTGTTGAAAACGACAAAAAAAAACTATTACGAGAGAGAAGATTATACTAAAGGAATATCGCAGAAATCATTGAAATAAATGTGTAGAAAAACAGAAGCAAAAAATATCGTTTTTGATGAGAACGAATTTCAAATTAAAAATTGCCTTAAATTCTATTGAAATTCATATCGTTTTTCCTGCTGACTCAACGAACTTCGAAAGCGAACTTGTTCAACTAACTACAGAAAATTAACAGATCACGAGACAAAAATTCAATAAGTGGAAAATATGGCTTTAGAACTCTTAAAATTAAGCACAACTACAAAATTTAGCAGAGCGATTAACGAAATTTTTTGCGATTTTCGGCTTTTCTTTGGTCAGGAAAACATAAAACACTTTACCGATAATAAAAGCATTGGGAAACTGAAAAGGGGAGTTGGGGGAAATTTGGAGGGAATTTCAAATTTCACGAAAAATTGGGGGAAAATGACATCTGAAATTTATTATTCATAGTGTGATGGCATTAAAGGAAATAATTATTAATACAACTTATTCATTATAATATATACATTTCCCTACAACAACATTCACTTCAAATGATTTTCTACATACATTTATAGAATATTGAAATACAAATACAAATTGTAATGAAAAGGAAAAAATATTAAAAACAAGAAGTAATCATTATGATCAAATAATTTTTGAACAATTAACGAAATACAATAAAAAATTACTTTCAACTACTTCTTCTTTGAGAAAAGCAAGAAGAATTTAACTTTAATTTTTAAAAGAAATAAAATCCTTAAGATTTATAGGAGAAAAAATTTACAAAAAAATATAAGAACGAAGACATTTTTGCAAATTCAAAAAATATTTGACTCTAGCAACAACAACAAAGTACTGTTTAAAACTACAACAAACAATTATAACTACTACAACAAACTTATCTCTATGAGAATTTCTAGCAAATTATTATTAATCAATTATTATAAAAATAAATCTAAAAGAATGCAAGAAAACGAAAACAAAGCTGATTCTTTTAGAAACAACTGACATACTGAAAATAATAAATAAAATTTAAATCAAAAGAGAACTTGGCTTTTTTGTGAAAGAAATATTATTTTTATAAATTGTATTTCCATTTGTTTTTGATTATTCATTAAAGAATTGACGAATGGAAATAATGTGAATGGAGAGTTTGGGAGAATTTCTTTGCAGACAACTTGCAGTTGGAAAGCACGGTTGGAACGATCTTCGCCGCTCAAGAGAGAGTGGAACGGTGGAAGAATGCGAGAGAGCCGTCGACCTACGGAGCTCGCGCCATCTCTCATTATAACGGCATTCAAGTTTGGCGGACATGCAAATCATGGAAGGTTTTGCAGCGCCGACTTCTTTTCGAGCCACTCGTGTTCGCCCGCTCGTTCGACGTTCTCACGAAGCGAAGACCACGGCGCGACGGCGGGCCGACGAGCGCCCAAAGAATGCAGCCGACGCGAGGCACGCGGCAGCAGCGGCGACGACGAGAGCCACAGGTAGTGAGAGACGAGGAGCGAGGAGACGTGGGGCCGCGGAGAAGCGGGGCGAGAGAGGGAGAGGATTGGGTCACAAAGCAAGGCAAGAAAATAGCTGACAAGGCCGCGAAAGGTGCGAAAAAAGTGCAGCGAGCTTCGAGCAGGGCCAACAACCGCAGGGCCAAAAGAGCGTGGCCAACAGCGGCGGAGGGACGGGGCAGAGGAGTTGGAGTTGGAGCGCGGTGCGGGTCGTGGGGCCAGATGGAGTCGGAGTCGGGGCCGTGGAGCGGAACCCGCAGCTCGTTGAGTTGAGGCGGATTTGCTCGAATTGGATTCACAGATCAATGGAAAACAGCTCCTAAGCAGGAAATCGGGGAATCGATTATGCGAAATTAAGCCTGCAAGTGTTAACGACCTATTGCTATTTTTATAAAACACAGATTAATGCACAAATTTGAAGTAACCTTCTCTAGAAATTAAATTTAATAATGCTAATTGGAATTAAAGAATAACACATTCATGAAAATACAATCATAATTTTTTACAATTGTAGGAATTACAACAATTTCGATGAATACATTTTAAAAGAAGTTTCTGTAACTCATATTGAAAAATAACAAATTTATATAAATTAATTTTTTTTTGTATTATTTTTTTGTTTTGTATATTTTTAATATTATTATATTTATATTTTTTTATATTTTTATATTATTTTGATTTATTTCTGTTTTGTATTTCTTTCTATATTTTTTTAAATATTTCTTTTTAAGTTTTTAGTTTTATCTTGTTTTTTTTCCCCTTTCTTTTTGTCTTTTCCTGTTCCCCCTTTCACCACGACCGACGACACGCTTCTCTGCTTCCACTCCAAGACGCTGTTCGCCCCACAGTCTCTTGCCTACTTCCCTCTCCCTTTTCGTCGCATACCGGATCTATGATTCCCTCGCTCTCGATTACCAGCGCTCACCATCTGCCTTGCTCAGTCTCTTCTCGAGTTTTTCCAGTGAGCATGCGATCGAGCCGTCGCTTCCAGAGCGCGAAATTCCAAGCCAGCCAGCCACAACAACAACAACAACCGCTACAGCAAAGCACAAGCAGTGGGTAACGCAAGCTTAAGCCGTCGGCCGTCGGCTCAGTCTAGAAACGTGTTTCAAAGCGAGCGGACGCTTGGCGCGGAAGCAGAAATATTCGACCGAGCGAGTGACAAATTGTGCGAAAGAGACGGGAGAGAGTGAGTGTGCCGGAGTGAGACAGTGTTTCGAATCAGCTGTTTACACAGTGAAACGGTGAATTTCCTCCCAAATTATTTTGGTCTTTGAAACAAAATATAAATTAAAAACAAAAAAATCGAGACGAAAAAGTACGAAATTTATAAAAGTTCAAAATTTAACAACATTAACGTCGAATGCTACAACAACTACTGCACCGAGCAGTTGCTATTGCATCAACCATTACGGCAACAACACTGAAAGCAACTGTAAAATTCCACCTGTCAAACAACAAGCAACAACAGTTGCAGTTGTTCAAGAGAATTAAAATTAACCGAAATTAATTCAGAATTAAACGAAACAAATAAATGCGTCAGTAATTTAAAAAAAAAAACAACGACAACATACGTTTAAAATACATCGATTTACGCGAAAATCACGAATATAAAAAAACTACAGTGCAAAAAGTTTCAATGAATATTCGGAAATTTTAAATTTAAATCAATTAAATTTAAATTTTTTTAAATTACCTAAGTTCGCTCGGTAAAAGTTCGATTCAATTAAATTTTTTTTCATCTCTCGCCGTCAATTAAAATTCGATTCGATTTGGTATTGGATGTTTTTCGCTCAGTGTGTTTTTTGTGTGTGTTTGTGCTCAAATTACAACAACAACACAGCAACTATTGCGTCTTCTCCGCTAGCGGCAGAAACACTTGTCAGCTGCAGTTCGTCGCAGACTCGGATTTCAAAGAACGACGTAAGTGATTTTCTATTTTATTACTATTTTAAGCAAATGTGACATTTTTTAATTATTAGAAATTGTTAGAGAAACCTCGAGGATGAAAAATAAAACAAACCAATTAATATAATGTAGTAAATTCCTATCCCCAATAATACACAAAAAATACAAAATTCAATTAAATCGAGAATTTGTTTTTTATTTTTCAAAGCCATAAATTCTCATCCTCACAGCTAACCCAAAAATTAATCAATTCAAAATTGAATTAAAGGGGAAAATTTTAATTCTCATTTGTTATTGTTGAAAATTCATCAACATTTTTCTTATATTATTCCATCATAACTCGCTCCACCCTTACCTGTCGAACAACTGCAAACTTCTTGTTATTATCTCTCCCATTCCCTCGATAGTTTTTTATTGTTCTCCCCGATACTCGACGCCTATATAATTCTGAATACGCCGTAATTGCGCAATTAAAGCAATTAAGAAATCCATGCAACTGCAGCTTCGCACATACGAATCAAAGCCTTCGCCTCCCCCGCCTCGCCCGCCTCCCCCGCCTCCTCCCCATCCATCTATTCCTCTATTCCACTATCATCATCTTCTCTCGTCTCCGGCAGTGAGTGGCAATTATTGTTGTTGTTGTTTTTTTTTGTAAATTTCGCGTGTCAAGTCGCAGAAGTCCGTGGCTGTCGATTCTCACGTCCGCGCTACAGGGAGCGCGAGAAGTTTGCACATGGAACAGGAAACAATGGAAGATCCTCGAGTCGAATAAAGCTCCAGAGAGAGAGAGGGCTTTGAAAGGGATGATTTCAACCCCCTCTCTCTCACCGTGAGAGAGAAATCCGGCTCAAGGTCGCGGATCGAGGCAGCTGCGAGCGATTTTTCGTCATGGGGATGATTTTACAAAACACGTTTTTCAATTCGCGTTTGCGTAATGAAAAACTAAAAAACTGAAATCCAAGTTTCGTCGGAAGGGAGGGGAAAAAAATGTCAAAAAATATGAAAGAACAAAATTCAGAAATGAGAAAAAATCACAAAAATATGAAAGAACAAGATTCAAAAATAAGAAAAAATCACAAAAATGAAAAATTAAATCACAAAAATATGACAAAAAAAACACAAAAATACGAAATAAAAATCACAAAAATGGCAAAACAATTCACAAAGAACGCGAAATACTCGTGTGAAATGGAGGCGAGGAGAATCGGAGGATTTGAAAATTAATATTCATCGATTCTAATGACGAGGCCCGAGTCGTTTCCAATCAGGCGGAACTCGGGCGAGAGCTCAAAAAATTATCCCACGTCCGCCAACTCCGGAACGCGAATCTAACGACGCATAATAAAATTATTAGACAGAACTAGATGGCAAGCAAAACCAGACAATTGGAGAGCCAAAAACTCCTACCAAGACTTCGAAATACTAAGCAAATAGAAATAAAACCTGCAAAAGAACTCCAAATAGAAACCTCAAAACCCCAAGTGGAAACTTTATTCTACAAATAGTAGAATAGCCCAAAATGCGGCTGAAAAACCTGTCACAAAGAGGAACAAATAGTAACAGGAGATAGACTGAAACTATTTGCCTCTAACGTGGATTTTTCAGCCTCTCGCTCGGGGTTCTGAGATAGAAAATAAGAAGCATAAAGAGTGGAAATAGAAACGGAGATAAATGGAAATAGGAAACGGAGAAAAACCAAGAAGTAATTTGCTGAAAAGCAATTTGAAATTAATTAACTCTGATTGAGCAGCTTAACGGGCCCGCTTCGAGCCCGCCGCAAGCCAATCCAATGGCTTAAACCGCTCAAATCACTTGCTTCCCATTTTTGTTTTGGCCATTTGCCTGAGAACCCAAAAGAATCGTGGTCGATTTTTTGGTAGCGATTTTTTTGCTCTCCGAATTTTCGAAGTTTTCGCGGGTACCAGGAGATTGGAAAATTAAAAATAAGGACTATTTATTATTTATAATTCTGATATAAAAGGAAAGATTAAAATTTGAATTTGGTAATGTAATTTCAATAAAAAAATAATGTTTGAAACACTTTTATAAGTTGTGAATACATTAATAAATATTTCTTAATGACTTTTAAACATCAAACGAAAGTTTTCTTATTTTCATGTTTTTAAAGGAATTTTGCTATGGAAATTAGAATAATTTTTCGATTTATTTTTTTTTGTTTTTGTTAATTTGTTTCTCTTTTTCTTTATGTGTATTTTTTCGTTTTTTTTTTTTTTTTGTGTGAGAATCATAATTGTTTCCATTGAAGTAATCGATGGCTGGGTACGAGAAAATCAGCGCCAAATGCATTTCAAGGTGTTCGTCAAAATAACTCGTTTGCAGAAAAAAGAGAAAAAAAAATAAAATTCAAAATAGCAATAAAAACAACCAAAGAAATAAGATCAAAGAATTCTACCAATTTGCGTTGTTGTTGTTGTTGTTGTTGCTGCTGCTGTTGATTTCATTGCAACAGCAACGTGTCTAACTTTGGCATTCAAAGTTTGAGCGGATTTTCGGATTCTTATCTTGTTGACCACATGAATGGTATGCAAAAACAACAAAGTGCAACAAAGTCATTGAGAAAACACAAAATAAAAATATCCAGAAAACCCAACATTTTTCAGTAACTTGTTTTCCTCAACAACAACAACAACAACAACAACCACCAAAAGGTGCACCAAGGGAGTTGAGTGCAAAAAATAAGTACATTTTTCACCTCCCATCGACCTCCGCCCACCTCCCTTGGAATTTCCCTCCTTCACAGCGAGTTTTTCCTCTCTCTCTCTACCGCTCTGACTCTTTTTCTATCTCTCTTTTCCCACATTTTTCGGGTCCCTGGGATTCCGTACGTTTTTCATTCACGTTCAGCGAGCTTTGCTTCGAGCTGGTTGTTGTTGCCTGCCTGTTTCTGTTTCTGCAATGTTTTTTTGTCACTGGCATTTGTTGTTGTTGTTGTTATTAAAATTGCATTCGTTGTTGTAATCCATTCGTGCAATGGCTGTGGTGCAATGGCTGTGGTGGTCGCTCCTCGTCCTCGTCGCCTTCGTCCTTCTGTTCCCTCCAGCTCCAGCCACGGATTTCCTTGATCGATGGCAACAGGTGGTGGCTCCAGTTGTCGAGGGACACGGACCACGTTTTGCTCTCTCTCTTTCTCTCTCCCACTCCCTCACTGTCTCCTCTCCCTCGCCTCACTTCTCCCCGCTCCACCTCTTTCGGTCCGCCTCTGCCTCCGTTTCTCACGTCTTCGGCCCGTCCTCGCCACGTCCACGGTGTGCGATTCGATCTCGCTCTCGAGCCTTCTCTTCCCTTCTCCCCTGCTGATCCTCCGCGATTCGCTCCTCTCCCCTTCCCAGGCCTCCCTTGTGCTCCTCCCGCTCCAGCGACCCGCGATCGTCGACACCGGCACCTCTCGTGAGCCCACAGTCCACGGGCTCCCAATTTGTGCGACTCCGCGCCATGTCGTGTTGCTCGGCCATGCGGCCAGGGGCGACCACGGCGCGGGGACGAGGGCGAGGGTCGTTGGAATCGCGGACCGTGTCCCTGGGGGCTGGGGGTTGGACAAGAGGAAATCGCGAGTTGCTCATTGAGAACACGTACGAGTGGGGCTGGACTTTGAGTCGCGGGGACGGAAATAAGTTGGCACAAGATGTGAAGGCGTTGAGAAGAACTAAAAAGAGTTAATTTGGTGAATAAAAACAATGTTAATTTAGTGCATATAACATGAAAAGTATGAATAAATTGTTTTGCTGAACTATGTACCAAAATATATGAATATAAAATAAAATAAAATATGAATCCTGAATTATGTGAATTATATTTATATAATTAAATTAAAGTCACACATGGCACGAATGCCAACTATTTTTGACTTATATTAATATTTGTAATTTATTGGTTTGCTTAAATATGTGAAATAAATTAAGTACAATAAAATAGTAATATCAAAATATGTGACAAAGTAAGAAAAACATAGAAAATGGTATTCAATTATATTAATAAATATATATGAAATATCTGAATTATTTTATAATTAAAGATATGATGTTTCGAAAAGTGTTTAACAATAATTAATCATTAATAAAAAATACTTCATAAATTCGCAATGTATGAAAATAATGTAAATAAATATTGATGAATATACATTGTAAATGCAAAAGATTTCGATAACAAACCATTAAAAATGAACTCTTGTTTTAGAAATTTACTGTGATATACTATAAATATAACACATTTTTTAATTCTTTTTTATAACAAATTTACTATAAAATATTTCTGATATATGAGATTATTAATGAAAATCTGGGATGTATTAATAAAAGCAAGGCATATGTTTTAACTAAAATACAATGGTACAAACTCGAATAAAATGAAAATGGAAAACAGAACTTTGGCAAATTTAAAAACGTCAGAATCGATAAAATGTGTATCGGCGATAATGCAATAAATATCGATAGCAAGAATTTCCAAGAGCAAAATCATTGCGGGCTCGTTGAGAAAAAACTCCACAAGAACAACAACAACGAGAGCGACAACAACGACAAGTACGAGATTTGCAATAACATGGAGAATAAGAACAACAACACGATTGAGAACAACAACAACAACAACACTTCGAAGAGCATTAATAGTAAAAACTCTTAACCCAAATACGCTTGATTGTCATGATTTGACCACAGCTCACACACACACACACACACACAGTCAAGTGCTTTGTTTTCCTCGACCAGGGACAAGAAGGAGACAGACAGAGAGACTGCGAGAGAGACAGGCAGACAGACAGACAGAGAGAGAGAGAGGGAGAGGGGAGATAAAATCGAAGTCGTTTTCTCAGACGACGTCAAGTTCTGGATTCGATTCTGACACGATTTCTTTTCTTATTTTTATCTATCATTCTTTTATTTTTACTTTTACTTATTGGAGTACTTTATTTCTTTATATTTTTTTCTTACGTCTTTATTTACATTTGCCTCCTTTTATTTCATTTTTTTTCAGTTAATGTTAATGTCTTTTATTTATTTTTAGGTCTTTATGTTTATTTTAATTTTTTGCTTTTGTCTTGTTTTTTTTTATTTTTTTATTCCCATTGTTTCTGTTTTTTTTTTTTGAACTTGTTGTTGGAATCTTTTTTACTGCATTTTGTGTTCGTTGTTGTTGCTGTTCTTTGCGGAGCTTTCCAAGTTTGCGGAAAACTTCTTTAAGGCCTCGCTCACAAAAACAACAACAGCAACAACCATCATTTATTTTTAATGTGTGTTTTTCGAGTGACCCGGTGACTGATTGTCAGTTGATTGCAATTTGCGCAAGTTTCCCGCCGACAGGCTCTTGTAACGAATAATTCATGACTTTCGGAGTAGCTCGGCTTTTTTGCCCACCGGTAACCGGTATTTTGTCTTCCTTTTTCTTTTTTTGCATCGATAACCTGTTCGCATGATGGTTTTTGGCATTTCAATGGATTCGTCTGCGACTTCACGCAGCTCCCTACAGAGAGAGAGAGAGAGAGAGACAGAGAGTAACGAGTAAATTACGAGGGCATTTAGTGGCGGACTTTACTGAAGTGTCCGATTGTAAACGGCGTCATAAATATTGACCACTAATGTCTATTCTTAACCTGTTGTTTTCCTGACTAAATTAACAAATTATAGTTTATTGAATATTAAAACAAAAAATATATTGTAGATCTATTTGAAGTTAATGATAGAAAAATGAGTTTGGAAAAACCCACAAAACTGCCTCTGCAACCATAACCGTGACTTATTTCCACAAATACTAAAACCCAACATCATTAACGCAATCCAGTAAGTACATAAAAGTCATGGCAAATCATGAGGCCTTAAATTTCCCAGAACGTGGTTCTAGAAGTCTAACAGCCACAACAACAAAGGGCGGGAACAAAAATTACAACAACTGTAATGACATGGCGCCGAAGCGTGAAAGAAATAAATATTGAAAAAGTCATAAAGAAATGGGTGAAGGAAAGAAAAAGAAAAATGGGCAACACAAAACTGGCAAACATTTTAAAAACAATAATTATGAAACAAAACTAATTTACAAAATGTGATCATTAAATAAAAAATATTTACTAATTTATTGTTCCAATTATCAATATAAAAAATATAATATGCAAAATATAAAACAATTGATTGGAATATGAAATAAGGAATGAACTGAATATCATCATTGATTAAAATTAAAATGAAAATAGAGAATACAAATTAAAATATCATAATGGAAACAATTTTTCCTAAATAATTCATTAATAGAAAAAATAAATTGAAAACAGGAAGAAAAAACTTATTTGCTAAACTAATTTCAAAACAAAAACATATATAAAAAGAATGTTTGAAAACAAATATTTTCATTGAGAACAAAATATTTACTTAATTGAGTAAAATAAATTGAAATGAAAATATAAATTGAAATAAAGCTGCAGCAAAAGAAGACGTCGCCGCAACGTGGGCTTCGATTTGGTGAATGGCTGGGATGCAACAACTGCAGTGCAGTGGACAGACAATGCAACAAAAACAACAATAACAACAACAACGACATTGACAACAACAATTTCACTTTGTTCGCCCTGCCAACACCCTCGATTGGCCCTTGAATAATAAAGAGCTTGTTTTGTTGCCCAATTTTTCGAACTGACCACGTTAACAAAAACACAACCGACAACAACAACAACAACACGACGAGGCAACCACGCACTACCAACGGCCCATCGAAGAATCAAATGTTTGTGATTTTCACGCTTTTTGAATTTGTTGTTGTTTTGTTTTTTTTTTGTATTTTTTATACATAAAAACAATAACAACAACATGCAAGTACAGGGTGCAGCGCCAGATGCGCGTCCGAATGAATGGACCGGAGGGACGGACGGATGGACAGATGGACGGACGGACGACCGATGGACGCACGCACAGATGGGTGGATGGACGGACTGAGCGGAGAGACAGACAGCGGGACAGACGGCTGGGGTTGCGATGGGTCGGGCACGGAGGGAGCGTGCGTGAGCGCGTGTTGGCATGTGGGCCATTACAACAACAACAACAACAACAATGACAATGACAACAACCAGCTAGCATCTTAAATGAGCCTCGACCACAACAACAACCACGCAACTTAATACCGATTACCACATCATGATGAGCGACCGACGAGCGAGCGAACGAACGTTGGACGGACGTCAAGATGCGTCGAATGACTTGTTGTTGTTGTCGATGTTGTTGTTGTTGTTATTGTTGTGGTAGTCAACGTCGCCCTGTTTTCATATATTTTGTACTTCTTTTTTATTTGTTTGATTTTTCTACCTCTTTTCCATTCGATTTTTTATATTGTGTTTTTTTCCTTGATTTTTTGATATGGGTTTTTTCTGCTTGTTTCACTCGTTCTTCTGTTGTGGATGATTTATTTAGTCTTTTTTATGTTTTTTGTATTTTGTTACCCGCCGTAACCTGTTAAGCGTCGCGCCCTTGTCAAGGTCATCGCGACCGGACGCTCGAGCCATCGCAGGCGTGAAGGTGTTCGGTTCTCCCCGGTTGCTCTTCCTCTTCTTCTCACTCCTCCTCTTCTCCTTCTCGTCTTCCTCTTCTTGAGCGCTTTGCGACACTTTGCTGGGGAGGGGGATCGATGAAGAAGAAGAAGACTTGACAAAGACTGGCTGCTGATTCGATGCTTGCGATGGGAGATGAATTTATATTGAAACTATTTGTAGAGAATTTTAATTAATTTCGTTATCTTCAAGTTCTCGATATATCTTCATAGAATATAAATTTGTAAAAACTCCTTGGAATTATAAAGTCCTTTGTTTTCTCCGATTCTCACCGTCAGACGGGCAGACAGAGAGCTTTTAAAAGTTCGCAATTCAAATTCTTCTGATCGTTATTGATGATTTCATATATTTTTCTTTGTATGATTTCATTTTCTTTTTTATTTAATTATTAAACTTTTGTATTTTTGTATGTTTATTCTTTAGCAGTTCTTGTTTTAATATTCATTTTTGTGTTATTATTATTTATTTTTGAATTTTTGATATATTTTTGATTTTTTTATTTATTTTCGTATTTTTATTATTCATTTTTGTTTATTTTTATTTTTTCCTTTACGATTTTTTATTATTTCCTTTTGTATAATTTGGTTTTTTATCATTTGTGTTTTCTCATATTATTTTTCTGCGATATTTTCGAATTCATTTCCACTGTATTCATTCGAAATTCCCTTCTCTGTTGTTTTTATTGAGTCTGTATTTCTTTATGACCGTTTTATTTTCTTTTTATTTTATAATCTTTCTAATAATTTCTTTTGAATGTGAATGTGATTTTTAATATTTGTTTTTATGTCTGTATTTTTTATTTCTATTGCCTGCTTTGCCTTTTTTGTATTTCGCTTGGAACTCGTTTCCTTTGTCATGTAAAGTTCTCGGTGGTTGGAAATTTTTGTCTTCCAACACGTTATTCCGGGATTCCAGAGAATTCCCTCCCTCTTCCTCATCCTCGTCGTCGTCCTCCCCACGACTCCTCTTCATCCACGCTTCCTTCTTCCACACTTACAAAAATAACAAACCTGTTGGGATTTTTGTTCCCTCTTCGTGTTCGCTCTTCGCCTTTGTCTCCTTCTTAATATAAAAATGTAAATTGATCGAAAATCACCAAAATAATTAAGTTTTAATGATTTTGTAAACTTGATTCGCGCTCGCTCTCTCTCTCTCTCTCACACACACTCTCCCCGTCCCGATTGCTCATCATTAAATCGATTGTTTTGACTGCCTTTCGTGCCCTCTCCACCTGAAGTTCTTCAACGCCGATGATCTCATGATCTCAGGCCGACCATGACAACATTTTACACACATACTTTTATAAGTTTACAAAGAAAAGGGCAGCACAAACCCATCAAATTACAATGGCAAAAACAAAACCGGGTCCAAACACAATAAAACAGTCGAAGCCAAATAAAAACCCGCAAAAACGACATTTAAACACAGTAGAACAGTCGGAACTTAATACAAAGCAACAATAAAAATATAAATTTTAATATGACGCCGAAAACGAGAATTTCTGTCCGAACTCTGTCTGTCTGTCTGTCTGGCTCGTGTCGCAGCCGGCCAGCAGTTGTTCTGTGGGAAAAGAACTTTCACCAGGCCCAGGAGCCACAGCGTGACAGGCTTTCATCAGTCGAATGGACGGCAAGACAGCGGGACGACAGACAGATGGACAGAAAAGCGACGTCTGACGAATGCTAGAATCCAGGTTTCGAAATGACGAATTCGTAAAATAATTATTATCTCAGGCTTCGGGCCCGCTTTCTATGGATTCAGACGAGCTCGATTAATTTCACAATTTAATTTCGGCCATTAAGTGGCTGTCTTTCTGTTTACAGAATATTTAAATACATATTTTTAGTAGAATTTAAATTTAGAGGAAATCAAAATTAATCAACCAATCAAAAATTTTAATAATTAATTTTCATTAAAAAAAAGAAATAAAAATGTTCATAGTAAAGAAATTACAGTACGAAGAAAAAATCAAAATAATTATTAACTTTTCAATTAATTTCAATTTAATTTTAAAACTCTAATTAGCATCGAAAAATTATAAAGTTTTCAACCACTCCTTCGAAGGAGGGAAAAAAGTAAAATTGCAAAGGATGAAATATTTAAATTTTAATTACTATTTCTTTCGATTGATTTTATTTTAGTTGATATCACACTATTTTTATTGTCATATGAATTGCTATATGAAATAATAGAGAAAACTAGAGAAATAATTGATTGGAATTAAATTCAAATACGACGCATAAATATATAAATAACTCGATTAAAAGCGAAAATTCCTCGATAACGAGAGGCGCAATTTGCTCGAGAGGAAGACCGTTCAATAGATTCTAGTTCAGAGATTCGATCAGACAAACGATCGATCGGTGGACGGATCGAACGATGGATCGATCGGTGGATCCGATCGTAGGCCGAACGTCTTCCAATCGCTACCTCTTGGCGGCCGCGGCCCCGCGAGCCACGGACGACGAGCTCTAGGAAAACCATTAATCACTGGGTGTAGTCAGAGGGAGAACGAAAGAGAGGCAGAAGAAGCCAGTGAGCGATCGTGGCATGAAGATGAAAAGGAATCAAATTAATTCAAGAAGCACAACTCGACAAGTAGAGAGAAAGAGAAGGGATAAGGCATCGAGTGAGTGAGGGAGAGAGAGAGTCTGCATGGGCGAGGGAGAAAGGGACAAAAGAAACTTTATATTAAAACGATGCTTGGTACGAACCAGCAACAACAACAACCAGTACCAGTGCCGGTAGCAATAAAAAACAGCAACAACTTTGACGACGATGACGACTATGTTGCCCAATAGCAACAACAACTACAACAACAATGGCAGCAACTAGTTACTGAGGCATCTGCAAGAAGCAAAGACAAAGACAACAACAAAACACATCATAAATAAATGAAATACCTCGGGAATAGTTTAGCAAAACACAAAAAAAAAAAAAAATAATAAACTAAATTATGGGAAATACCAGGAGGAAAATGAATTGAGCAGAAGGAAAAGCAACAATGAAATAAAAGAAAATAAAAACGCTAAAAAAGAACAAATTGTTGAAAGAGTAAATAGAAAAATTAATTAAAATATGAAAATAAAAAGGGAATTAAAACAAGTAAGACAAAAGCAAATAATTTAAATAGAAATGACGAACAGAGAAAATAAAATAAAAGTATAAATAAAATACCAATAGACAAGAAAATGAATAGAAAAATAACATACCAATAACGAAGAGTACAAATAGAATAGAAAAAGGAACAAAAGAGAAAAGAATAGAAAAAAGGATGGAAGTACAGAAGTTTAATAGATCAAGATAAGAGACGAGAACGTTGAAGTGGGGAAGGAGAATGCGAAGACAAAGCTCAATTATGGCAGACGCCGGCGAAGCTGGGGCGAAGAGAGCGGGGGGAGCAGGGCGAAGATGAAGACGACGAGGGGGGGAATCAGAACGAGAATGGAATGGATTAGGGCGAGGAGGACAGATGGAAGCGAACGTTTTGAGGAGAAGTGAAAAATTGTGAGGAGGCAGGAGAAGCTTTCAGGAGGAAGGAGTGCCTTTGAGGGGGAAGAAAGGGAAAAGGGACTGAGGGGGGAGGGGGGAGGGGGGGTTAGAGAGAGAGAAACAGGGCGAACTGCGCAGTCGTCGTCGGGCGATCGGTTCAACGAACCCTCGTCTCGCGCCCGACGATCCAGTTGCGCATGCGCAGCAGGATTTTTCCCAAGAAATGCGCAGACAAGAGACGGACAGATTGATAGACACGGCGACAAATGGACGAACCGCGAACGTCCTTCCGTGTGTCGCGAGGAGAACAGGAGGGGAGACGGAGACAATAGGGTGAGGGAACGGAGAGAGAGAGGGAGAAAATGCGTCGCAAGCGAATGTCAAATAAATTGCGTTCGAAGACGGAATGCGAAGTCGACGACGACGACGATGATGACGACAACGACGACGACAATCGATCGACGGTTGGGCCGAACCCTGTCCAACCCTCCCTCGGCCACGAACCTCGCTCTTCCCTCGCCCTGTCACCTCTCGATCCTCCCTCGTGCTCGCTCGATCCCCTCTGCTTGATCCACCTCCCCTCAACCCTTTCTCCCCCTCCTGGCGCTCGCCTTTGATCCGGACAAATGCCTCTAATCCACGACTATCGCACTTGAGTCAAAGAAAGTGTAAACACGAGCTCCTCATTGTTCGGAAATCTGTCCAGTCACCGGCGCACATTCCAAATGCACACAGAACACACACAAAGGCGCACGAAAGCGCACAAAGCCATTCAAAACACCCACTGGAGACCACTAAAAACTCACCCAAATACACATTCCCAGTCACACACACGCGCACACACACACATGGAAACTCTGCTTCACGCTCGCCCCTCGCATGATATGCGGAAGCAGAAGTGGAAAAATCCACTCTTAGTTGCGATTGCTCGACGCCAATAATGCGGAATCGCTGTCTCTCCTCCCCTTATCCCCATTTTGTCCGTCCGTAGCCAATCGGAGTGGTGGAGGTGGAGAAAAAGAAACATTTTTAAATAAAAACAATTCTAATAAATAAATGCAATGCTCCATTTCAAAAAACAAAAATTGAAATAAAATAATAGTGAAATCAATAGCAAATGGCAAGCGAATAAATGGTAGAGAGAAGAAATAAATGGCTAATAAATACATATTAGGGAACAGATTATTACAGATTAAGTTTTATCGGATTCATTAAATACAAATATTTATATAAAGGAAAATTGATTGTTAAGAAATTCATTAAATAAATGTGTATAAATACGGATTAAGTTTCAGTGAATTCATTAAAATAAATGAGAAACATTAAAAAATTAGAAACCATTAAATAAATTAAGTAATAAATAATTCAGAAAAGAAAAACTAAAATATAATAAGGTGTTTGAAGTCGTAAATAAACAAAAATTTAATATTACAATAAGAATATATTAATAAGATAAAGAAGATCTATAAAAAAATAAAAGAATTAATTAATTCATAAAAATTACACTTTAAATATGTTAATTAAAATACTTTGAAATTAATAAATTGTTATCAAATATTAGGAATTAAAAATAAACTGATATAAATAAATACAAATAAAAATCTAGAACTGAATAATTTATAACGTAATTTACAATAATTATATTAAAAGCTAATAAAAATTAGAAAAAATTATATGAAAAGGGATTCAAGTTCGAAATAAAATAATTATTAAAGCACAATCAAAATAAAGAGAAAATTACGAAAAATAAATGAAATCGACTTCGCAATAAAAACGACAAATCATGCTCGTCGTTCGATGGCCCAAATGTTTGTCCATTGAACCCCGGTCGCGATTTGTCTGTCTGGCTGGCCGGCTGTCCGTTCGAGGGTCTGACGGCCGATCGATATGTAAATACATGTATTGCCTCGAATATTTTATACACATTTTTGCATTTATAGTCGTCGCTGTGCGATTTGCTAATTTGTGTATATCTTTCGAAAGCATGCATAAGTCGTAAACTACTTAAGACGCAAACAATAAGATAAAAAAGTAGCACATGCTGCGACGGTAAGACAATGATCCAGTTGGAGCACCTTGAAAATCATATTCAGATCGATATTTCACCGAAATCCACAATGAACCAATGAACTCACTCAATGAAATTACAATGAAGTAACAGTGGAAAAACAATGAAAAAACAATGAAATGACAATGAAATCATATCGACATCACATCGACATCTCATCGACATCACATCGACATCTCATCGACATCATGTCGACATCGTGTGAAACAAAATTCGCTCGAAATAATTAATTGTGAGATTTCGTGATCTAAAATATCGTGATATAAACTTTGTGATATGAGATTTCATGATATAAAATTTCCTGACATAAGATTTATACAATTTCGTTATATCAAATGTCGTGAAACAAAATTTCATGATATAAAATATTTTGATATGAAATTTCGATTTTGATCATTTTTGATAACATTTTCATGTTTCGAGATTTTGTGATATGAAATTTCCGATATAAGTTTTCGATTAATACAATTGCGTGATATCAAGCTTTTTGATCAAAAATCTCGTGACATAAAACTTTGTGAGAGAGTTTGAGATATGAAATTTTGTTATATAAAACATAGTTATATTAAACTTTGTGATTTTCGATTTCTGAGATCTTCCGATTGAGGTTTTCGTATCACTTTTTCCATAAACCGTGAAATGTACGACTGGTGACTCTGGCCAGACCTCGCTGAAGAGGCTCCGGACACCCAGACGAGACCTCGAGACCTCAGCTGTGTTAACGGAAACCATTTGTTTTGGCCAAAACACTAAGTTGACAAGTTTTTTTTCGCTGTGCTCTGAAAAATTGCCTTATTGTCATATTTTCTGCAGTTTCTTCTTTTGTATTTTCAAGTTTGTTTTTGTTGTTATGACTGCCGTCAGCTGTCTTTGGCGGCTAAACAGCTGTCAAAATAAAACTCGACACCTATTTGTCGGTTTTGGATTAAAAATTCGCATTAATACCTGTTGAAAGGTGTTGAACAAGCAATTTTTACCAAAACCAAAAAAGCAAGAAAAAAAAAATTCCATTGGAATTCGCAGACATATTTCTAGGAAACAAAGTGAAATTATTTTCATATATTGTTTTTTATTACTCAAAGAGAAAAAACTATGAAAACTGCAAATTCAACGAAAAGTAATATGAAAAATGTATATGATTTTTAATATTAGTGGAAACTTAGAGGAAATGAAACGAAAGCGTTAAATGTGAAATATCGCGTTCCTGAATTAAATTTCTACCCCGGAGTTCATTTCGAAAATAAAAAGCCAATAAATAGCAATAATTACGAAAGACTCATACATATGAAAATTTAGAGTTTCGTCTGGGTTTTCGTTGGATTTCCGTGAAATTAAATTTCGCAACAATGGCGAAAATTTGCAACACCAACAACCCCCATGGCAAAGCATCACCAGCAACACCAACAAAGCAACTCCAACAACAACACAAAGCAACACCATTGACGACAACAGAGGAAACGAATGAATTCATTCATATGTTGTTGCTAATTTTTCAGCCACACACACACACGCGTTGTGCCAAAACAACAACAACATTATGGAAGTAAGAAAAAAACAACATTGAAAAACAACAACAACGTGAAAAGAAACACGAAATATTTGCATTTAATTTCTTTTCAAACGAAAAATTTTCTGTTGCAATCGGCAGTTTCGTTTATTGTTGTTGTTTTTCTTGTTGTTTTCAATGTTGTTGCAATATTTGCTGTATTTTTTTGGTTGTTTCCTTCTCGATTTTTGTTTTTCGTTTTCCTCGCAAAAAATTCGTTGATTTTCACCGACATCCAGCGAAATGAACTAATGAAGCTTTCGCAGAGCTCGTGAAGTCACTCGTTGCCTCACAGCCACGCGAAAAAGTTCGACAGAACGGGAAATAAATGATTTAACTTTGGCTTAAGGGAATTTTTTCTAATCCAAGTTTTTGATGGTCAAATTTTTTTATTTTCTTAATTCCTTGAATTTCTGCATTAAAATTTATATATTATTGTAATTATCTTCCTTATGTTTTTATTTTAATTTAATTTTTTATATTGATTTTTTATATTGATTTTTTATACTGATTTTTGTTTACTTATAATCATTTTTTATCGTATTTTTGTAGTTGTGTTTACTTTATTATTTTGTTATTATAATTATTAGTTTCATGCTCGTATATTTATTTTTACAAATATGTTTCTGTATTCATTTTTATTTTTTCCTCACTTTCATTTGTGTTCAGCTTTTTATATTTATTTATGTATAGCTAGTGTTTTGTTATTGCATTATTTTTGCTTTTATTATTATCAAGCTCTGTATTTTTATTTATTTTTCTGAATATGTGTTAGTATTTATTTTGATGTTTTCCTTATTTACACTTAAATTCACGTTTTTATAGTTAAAATTTTAATATTGTGTATGTTTTATTTCTTATTTCTAAAATAATTATTCTTTGCATATTTCCATTTATTTGAATCTATGTTATTTCCTACTAATTTTTCTCTCCTCACTGGAGGTTGAGAAATGTCGAGTGCTCCAGATGAAAACGAGTGCTGGAAGTCGCTGAGCAGGCGGTAATTATTTTCGCAAATATTTCCCAACTCACACCTGCACAGTGGTAATAATTCGGAGCCACAACAGCGACTTTATTAGCAAAACTATTTCATAAATCTTTATGCACTTTTCTCATTACTGTGTGTTGCAAATGAAATTCACAAATTCTGCAGATGAAGTCACAGTGGACAGTGAAAGTTTGCATTTCATTTAAATATTTCCGCACACTATTTTCAGTTTGCTACGTGTTTATTTTTTATTGGATTTTTGGAAAATTCCAATATGGAATTTAATTTTTTATTGAACATTTTTGGTGGAATTTGTGAACATTTTTTCTAGAATTATTTTAATTCTTCTTATTCGATATATTCTCATTGTTTTTTTCTTGTTTTGGCATTTATATTAATTTTTTCTCAAGAAAAGCAGAGCGATTCAAAATTCCCAGAAAATTAGTAAAAAGATTCAATAATTTCAGAAGGAAATAACTTTAAAAATATACCTGGATTTTTATTTAGTAGCGAATTTAGTAGCCACTTGTTCCGGACCGACTCAGGTCCATGGAGTTCTTCCATATCTACTGTGCAGCAATTGCTCGAATCCCATTCGACATTCTCCAACCCACTTTGGGAACGTTTTACGATCGCAACCGGGCGAAAGAACCGATCGCAGATTCGGCGAGAAGCCGCCTTGAGAGCTCGGTAATTGCTGCGGCGTCAAAAGACTTTTCGTCCACAGACTTTCCAACAGGTTGAAAGGAAGTAAGAGCAAAAACCCCAGACCAAAGAGAGAAAAAACCCCCAAAAAAGAGGAAGCAAAAGGCGAAGACGAAGAAGAAGAGCATAAAAACAAAACGGAGAGAGAAAAAATATCCCCGAGATACGAGATACATTTCACTCTGTAATTTAGAAAACTTACTTTTACGCCGTTGCCGCTGCCGTAGCCGATCGTAGGCAGGAATGCGCACCAAAGGCGATGCAACAATAATAGCAACAACAACAACGATAACAATAATAAGAACAACAACAACAACAAAGAGCGAACATTAGAAACAGATACAGACAGATCTGAAGCTCCGGAGAAGAATCGAGTTCCGGAGCCGGGGCTACAGCTTTGATGAATTTAATGTGGAGAATGGAAGCACAACAACAACAACAGAAACAACAACAAAAACAACGACAACAATAATAAATTGTTGCAAATAAAATAACAATAACAACAACAACAAGAACGGAGCCCCAGCGCTCGTTCTTCGGAAGCAGAAGGAGACCAACAAAAGACAAAACACTTGAGCGAAAACTCCCCAAGCTGCGTTTCAATCGTTCTCTCCCCCTCCCTCTCTGACTATCTGCTGCCGTCTCTTTCCCGCCCGGACCACCGGTAGTCATTAGATCGGGCACATGTGTGTGTGCGCCCGCAGATACGAGATGGCAGATACACACGGCCCATTCTTGATGGCCAGCCACGAGCCAGAAGACCGGAGGTAGGAAAGTCAGTTGCGTTTGCACCCAGGTCGCTGCACCCGAAGCGATCGGGGGAGAAGGAGAGGGCGACGGAAAGGCAGGGCGTTGGAAAGGGAGGGAGGTGTAAGGGCGAGAACGATGGAGTGAAAATGAAAGACGGACAACTAAGAACAATAACCATTATCGCTGCAATGATACGAGAGATGACGAGAAGAAATATAATAAAAATTACTGAAAATGAGAATGAGTTTTTCGAAATATTTCAAACAATTTTGAAGGAGACATTATTCTAGAAAAAAAGAAATATAATCAAATGAATGAAATGAACCGAATGCCATTAAATGAAATAAGAAAAATATTAAAAATTAATTTAATTAAAAACATATGAAATTCAGGAAAAGGAATAACAAATATATAAACAAACGAGCATATAAATATAAATTTAATAACATATAATGAATAAAATGGAAGCGCAGAAAATGAAATAAAATTATTTTCAATGAAATTGAATTATTAAATATATTTCATTTACAAGAAATTGAAATCAAATGAATCGAAATGAAATCAAATTAATTCAAATGAGTTGCATGGAAATGAAGTTTATTACTAAAGTTAATAAAATAAACCAATGCCAGAGGAAGTGGACCAAAAAACCAAGAAAGAGGATCCGGACTTCGGAGACAAATTCAGCGGAAACGGAAGCGAAAGCCAAGAACAAAAAGCGGCAACACAAAAAACTCCGTCATTAGAAAAAAATGCGTCATCAGAAAAAAATGCGGCAACGGAAAAAAATAGAAAAACATCCGCCAGCGAGAAAATGCCGTCAGCGGCCTCGGAATGCATTCGGTGCATCAAGAACGCGGCGCTGGGTTGAAGAGGCTGCAGATACGAATGCGCCCGGGTGGAAATGGGAAGCGATCACCTTTTCACATTGATCACGGCATCGGCTCATCGCGGGTAATGGCTTTAGGCTTCAAGTGCAGCCATGAGTATTAATTCATAAAACAGAAGTATCCAACGGATGCGAAGATACTAGTATGCAATAAATCGTTTCTTTCACCGCTGTTGTATATTTTCTTTCCTTTAGGATTTAATCCCATAAACCTCTTTCCATTACAATTTTATCCATTCAATTTGTTCCTCTATAATTTTATCTCCATTCATACTTTTCCATTAAAATTTGTCCATTATTGTATTCTCCATTAGAAATTGTTCCCCTTTAACATTTTCCCATTACAATTTTGTCCATTAAACTTCTATCAATTTGGCTTCTGAGTCATTGAAATCTACTGCAATCGCCAACAACTGTTAGCTACTCGACCTTGCAGATACATCGTACAGATACTTCTTTCGCCGTTGTTTATCTTCGGTTCAGTTCTTCATGTCTTCCTTCACTCATTCACTCATTCGTTCACTGGATTTCAATTGTTATTTTGTTAATCTCTCCGACGATCGATCGATCTCCCGTCTTTTTATCGCTCTTGCCGCGAACGTCGTGCATCCAACGGATGTGTGCGTATCGAATGCCTACTGAAGGTAGATAACAGCAACAAAAACAACAACAAGATGCTGCTGTTAGGGTCACCGACGTTGGCTGGATCGGTGGAGTGGCGGTGATGATGACGATGATGATGATGATGATACGGTGCAGTTAGACGACGATCGCTTGAGCTGGAGCCGCAAGGAACAGCAGCAACAACAACAGGCACACAATAGACGACAACAACAAGGAGGACAACAACAACAGCACGCTAAAATAAAGTGTTGCCAACACACATTAAGCAATTTCCGCTGCTTGTGTGTAAATTGTTCTCATTACAGTTGGAATTCGTTGCTTCTGCTGCCGGAGTCAATTATTTTGTTGCTGTTGTTTTCTTCTTCTTCTTCTTCTTCTTGTTGTTGTTGTTGTTGTTGCTACGGCGGATTATGAAGTTCCTACGGCGGATGCTGTCGTTGTTGTTGTTGGCTCCTCCGCCTACCGTTGTTTTCAACAGAAACATTTTCCTCAAACCTGTTTGGTTTCAAATATTTCTCGAAGCTTTTTTCGCAAACATCTTTTTCACGCCTTTTTTATTTTTGTTATTTTTTGTTTTGTTTGTTTTTATTAAGAAAAATATTTTTTTCGTTTTTTTTCAAACGACGACGACTCTTAATCGTCTTCTTCATGCTCACACAGCAGGTGCTGCGACTCCACCGCCGCCCTCCGTGCAGTGAGCGAAAAATCCCACCAATCCATGCATCAGTCCATCCATCCATCCATCACACGGCGCATCGAGAAACAATCAATAATATTTGGGCTGCTGGGTGTCGGGCCAGCAAAGTGGGAAAAGGCATTAAAAACATGCGATTGCATGTCGGAGACGAAAACCTAGCGAGGGCAAAGAAATTCATTTCGAAAAATCGTTACGGATTGGAGTGAAAAATAGAGAATAAAGAAATACGAAAGTTATTAAAAAAATTAAAAAAAAAATAATATAAAAAAAAATCAACAAAAAAAAATATCAGAAAAAACTCCTATTGTATAACGGACAATCGAGAAATTCAATTATGATTTCCTTTGTCTTCGATTGCGTATCGAATCGGGTGCAGAAATTGCCCAATTTATATATAAAAAACAAAATAAAACCAAAATAATGTAGTGAAGAATACGTAGGAAGGTAAGGAATTTTTTTTATTTAAATATAATAAATTTTAAAAAATTTTAAATAATATATATGTTTACTGATTATTATTAGGAACAGAAAAAATTAACAAATTAAGTAAAAAAAGCGAATACAAAAATAATAGTAAAAAGTAAAATGAAGGTATCAAAAAAGAAACAAAATTAAGTAACAAAAATATGTAACAAAAGAAGTAACCAACATAAGTAACCAAAAAAAAAAACAACAATAAATAAGTAGTCAAAAACAAATAAACCAAATAAAAAAACAGAAAAAAGTGTTGCATGTAAACCCAAAAATCCATTGAGTTGTTTCCCGCAACGTGTTGGAAATTCGTAAGAAGCCGAGCTGCGAAAATGGGTCGAACTCGCGCTGTCTCTGTCTCGACTGGGTTCGGGCGTGCACGTCCGCCCCTGCCACGCCCCTGACGCCTTCCTCGCCCCCACCAACGCCTTCGACTCTTCATTTCATTTCAATTCAATTGAATTGAATGGAATTTTGAATTAATTTCCAACGCCTCATTAAAGCTCTGAGTTATGCGAGGCGTTATGGTGCAGCGTTTTTGTTGTTGTTGTTGTCATTGTGTATTAATGCATTGTTGTGAATGTTCGGTAGTTGTTATGGTGAATTTACTCCGGTGCTTGTTGTGCATTTTCTACGCTAGTCGTGAATTTCTTGTTGTTACTGTGAATTTCTGGTTGTTATTGGGCATTCTCGTTGTTATTGTGAATTTCTTGTTGTCTGCGATTTCTTTGTTGTTACTGTGAATTTCTTGTTGCTATTGTAAATTTATTATAGGTGTTGTTGTTCTTGTTGTTCGCGGTTTCTCGTCTTACCTACTTTTGCCAATGCAAATGAAAATTTCCCTCAAGCTTCTGTGTCGGAGAAATGAAAGCACTTGCAGGGGTTTCGACGAGAAAAGTGGGTCGATAGGGGAGGGAGGGGGAGGTTTTTCCACTTCCCGGTTGAAAATCGGGAAGTTAAATAAAAAAATAATACATATTCCATGCGAATTTTTTCATGATATTTGGTATAATTTCAAAGAGATAGAAAATGAAGAATAATAATCTTTAAATATTTTTATTTTATATTGAAATACATTTTAAAATTAAATTATGAACATTTATTAAATGCTAAAATAATTTCGACTTTCTTAAACAAAACGCTTTCTCTTTGTGTCTGCTCCCATAATTAAATATACAAATTAAACATCATCAACATATATTCAAATTACATACAAAATCTTGAAATTCCAATGTTCAAAAACAGTATCGGAAAAAAATTATAAAAAAATGTTTCCTGCTCTTTAAAGAAGCGAGAGAAAGAAATTAGAGGTTAAAGAAATTATTTAGAAAATCTCAACGGAGTCCAATAATTGTTTCAAAACCTGTCAAAGTAGATTATTACACATTTGTTTGTTGTGATAAGTGAAGCAGTTAAAATTCGAAGTTCGACGTTATTGAAAAACTCTCCTCTGGCCCCGCTCGGAGTCGGGGAAATGCAAATTCGACGTCGTTCACGAAGACACGAAATTGAAATGCGGTTGAGCCGTCGAATCTGGGGACGTGTTCGACATCTTAATTGGTCTCCAAGTGGCGTTCGTTATTAAGTAATCACAGACAGCAGACGCCAGCCACGAAATCGTATTAATTTTCCATCTTTCTCTCTCTCTCTCTCTTTGGCTCTCCCCAGCTCTTCATTGGGTTCGTGTGACCGCGCTTCGAGACAGACGGGCAGGAAGGAAAGAGAAGCAGAAGGAAACACGACAGAAAGAAAGCAAGATCGCCAGAAAAACAGACAGCAGAAAGGAAAGAGAAAGAAAGAGACACGAGGTGAGTGAAAAGAGAGGGAAGAGAAAATTTATGACCATTGTAAGAAGTTCTTTGATCGTTTTTTCACCTCCTCATAAATGCTAAATTTGCGATATTTGTTTAAATTTGTCTCTATTATTTTTTTGTTTTTGTTTTGTGTTTTTGTGAATTTTATCTCTGGTCAAGTGTTGAATTTTTAATTTCAAGGTTGATCATCTTCAGTTGGCCGAATGACTTTGGCCAAAGACATTTCGTTGGCAATTCTTTAGTCTTCGTCATTTTTTGTCTCTCCTTCTAATCCAGAGATTTATTTGGTTCCCTCATCCTAATGAATAGCTAAAGCGTTATGTAAGCTGCAGTGAGATTGTGAGAGTGAGCCAATATTTTTTCTTTTCTTTGGGATCGTGATGTGTTTGACAAAACGGCCAAAAACTGACATTTCTTTATCTCAAGAAGATTAAAGGAAGACGACGACTATTTAATGATTTTTCATAGATTTTATTAGTTTGTTGTTTAGTTTAGTGAGTTTTTAGTGGCCTTTATTAGGGGCATTTTTTGGTAATTTTTAGTGATTTGCTGTTGATTTTTTGGTGATTTTTTTGATCACTATTTTTTTTTTGATTTTTTTGTTCACGATTTTTTTGATTTTTTTGTTAATTTTTGTTTCTTGGTTGTATTTTTTTGTGACTTCCTAACAAAATATCGGTGATTTTTTGAGTTACTTTTTGGTTCGATTTATTATGTAACTATAAGTAAACATTTTCTTTAGTGTTTTTTATTAAGTTCTTAGCAATTTTAATTCTGATTTAAAAATTCTGTGCGATTTTTTATGAAGCACTTTGTGCGTTTTTGGTGGTTTTGTTTTTTACTGTTTTTTTTTTTTGATTTTTTTAAAAATGTTCTCAATGATGTTTCAATGCAATTTTATAGAGATTTTTTGTCCAATATTTTACTGATTTTCTTGTGAATTCGTACTTATTTTACTTCCATTTTTAGTGTTTTCTTTGATTTTTATTAGTGATTTTTATACCAGTTCAGTATCGTCCGAGCTGGCTTCTTCACTTCGCTCTCCTCATCTTCTCCAGCTGAAATTATAAGTCTTCTGAACTATAGTTATCCCGCTCTTCC
Organism: Coelopa pilipes; assembly: GCA_947389925.1. Taxonomy (NCBI): domain Eukaryota; kingdom Metazoa; phylum Arthropoda; class Insecta; order Diptera; family Coelopidae; genus Coelopa; species Coelopa pilipes. The sequence goes on from OX376700.1 coordinate 7,392,722, forward strand.
CCTCTGCCCTCTCACTTTCTCCCATGCGATGTCGCGGCGAGTTCTGCGGAAACTTCTTTTCTCGCTTTCGCCTCGACTTTCTTTTCCCGCCCTCCTTTGCAGGCTTCCTTCATTGCCGGAAAAATCACTATAATTCCCGCAAAAACCGAAGACGACGAAAACAGACAACAGCAGAGAAACAAAACCAACAACAACAAAATCAAAGGTGAAAAACACCTGTTTTTCCGAATACGTGAGTGCGACGCGAAGTGGGGAAAATCTCGGAAACGGAAAACCGACGCCTCAATTTGCACTTCCGCTAATTACGGTCTTCGTCAAAATAAAAAAAGGATATAAAAAATACTAAATAGCAGAAATTAAAAAAACATAACTAACAATATAAGATGTAATTTGTAGAAAATTTATTTCCATTGAAAAATTACTATATAACTAAAAATAAATAAATTCATATGATTATTAAAAATAATTATAAAAACTAAATAATTAAAAAAAATAATAATTTAACAAAAAAAATTGTTTACAAAATTGTTAAACTCTTGTTATAAATAGATATAAAAAGTATTGACCTTGGGCAAAAATTGTATTGCCAAATTAATTAGTATTTAAAATACCTAAATTCACTTGAATATTGAATTCAACATATTTAATAACTCTTAAAATCTAAAAAATTATTTTTTTCATTACTGGTAAAAATAAAATAAAGAAAAGTACTTTTCATTCCTTAAAATACAAAAATAAAAGAAGAAATATAAAAAGAAGATAATAATAACAAAATCTTAAAATATGGAAATGCAAGTAATGAAATTAAAAATTGTAAAAATAAATTAACAATAATTATAATTATATACATAATAGTGACATAAATACTGGTAAAATAATATAATAATATAATAGCACAAATAAATAATATTAAAAGCAAATATGAGTACTAGTACAGTACTAAAAACAATTTAATAAAGCCAAATTGCGTTGAAAGTACGTTGCACGAAGCTCTGCATTGGATACGAGAAACACATGCATCAAAGAAGCGCACACAATGCACAGTGGGACGGACGGACAGACAGATGGACAGACGGACAACCACCGGCCTACCCACGGCCTGCCGTGCGATGATCGTATGAGGAAGCGGCCGAGGAAAATCGGAAAATTCCAAGATTGCATGCGTCCAACTCACGTCCGACGACCGCGAGAAGGCGATATACAGACAGAGGAAGAGAGATGGAGGGAGGGAAGGAGGGAGGTGGCCTCATTGGTGCTGGTCAGCCGCAGGTGCCGCGTGTTTTTTCTGCCTTTCGCCGGCCCCAGACCGAGGAAGCGGCGCCGAGAAGGAAGTCGAAATGTCGGCAGAGTGGGCTCCGGTCCGGAGTTCGTTGCCTCGTGGAATTCAACGCAATTCCACTCTGACCCCATGTAGTACTCCATTGGAAAGCCCTCGGCTTCTCTGCTTCTTCTTCTTCCCAGCCCAAGATCCCGTATCTCCGAATCTCAGCCAACTGCAGCGGCTTCGCTTCCATTGCCTCGATTGTCGAGTGCCTTCCCGCGATCCCTCGACTTTCCTTGGGCTTCATTGTTGTATTTGTATTTGTTTTTATTTTCATTTTCATTTTTATTTGTTTTTTTGTTATTGTTATCGATGTTGTTGTTTTTGTTGTTGTTCCTATTTGTTGTTCATGTTGTTGTCGTGTCTGCGCCTCGCTGACCGGGTGTCGCCGACTCAGGTGTCGCTGCCGAAGTGGTTTCGATTTCCAGCAGGTTTTGCGAAAACAAGAAAAAAATGAACAGAAAAAACCTAACAGGTTTCACAAAAAACTCAATTCAAAACAAAAAACACGATAAAAATTAAAATATATAAATTAAATAAAATATAACTAAAATTGAGAAGAAATAAAAATTCAAAATTATATGAAACATAATATTTGGGATAACTAAAAGTAAAAGTAAAAGTACAAAATATAACAAATATATTGTAACCACAAAAGTTTAAATTAAAAAATGAAATAAAAGTATATATGATAAAAATAAAATGTAGGATAAAAGTAAAATATATGATAAAAGTAAAATATCTGATAAAAAATAAAATAATACAATTCATTCATAAAAAATACATGAATCAATATAAAATCTCGATCATGAAAAATTATATTAAAATTAGAATTAAATATTAAAAATAAAACATTATGATATATGAAATAATAAATACAGTAAGAATTTCATGATAAAAAACAAAACAATGATGAAAAATAAAACGAACATTTTATGATTAAAATAAAATATCATATATATGATATGAATATTATGATATATAAAATATAATTAAAAAGCAAAGAGGAAAATATGTAAATAGCTTTAAATGTAAGATAATAAAGGTTATAAAGGCGGAATTATATTTTCAATAGAAAAAATGTAATATAAAAATAAAGCTCATCACCATGACGATGAGATGACGGTGGAGCTGACGACGATGACGATGACGATTATATAAAGAAAGTCGTCAGCAGGAAGTTAAAACGCATCTCCATAGCGAGAAAGTGGAATCGAGGAAAACCCGACGGTTTGGCTCTGCCCCGAGCAGCAGGAACCGAATCGAGGAAATTCATCAACTCCCCGTTTCACTCGCCCAGAACCCCCAAATTCAGTCGTCATCTCCTCGTTGGGATTGAAATGTAAAACAAAAAGATTTCTATGGACAAATCGACAAGGCGACTGACGACAGCTCGATAATTATTTTCAATTATATAAATATCTATCGGATTTCTATTTTCGGTCTTATTTTTGTTTTTTTTGTTTTTGTCAATTTTTTTGCCTGAAATGACGACCTTGAAATGAGGTCGTTTCTTGAAGGTGTTGCCGGAGGAGTTTGATTGAGATTATGGCGAGAGCAACAACAACCGTGACAACAAAAACAATGCGAACACAATCGCAATGGCAAAGACAACGACAACACTGACAATAGCAACAACAACAACAACAACAACGACGACGACGACGACGTTGTGAACCACAATGACATGGTTCAATAAGAAGAGCAATAATAACAACAGTAGCAACAACAACAACAACGACAGTAACCGTGACAATAACACAATACTAATAATGAGAACGACAAGAGCGGCGACAATGACAAGAACAACAACTAAAACAACTAGAAATGACAACAACAAAAATAACAATCAGAAAAATAACAATAAGAAAAATAATAAAATTATAGTAAGAAACATGACAAAACAAAAATACCAATAAAATAATAATAAAAAAATAAATAAAAACAAACCAAAAAACAAAAACAATGTACAAAATAGCTTAGACAAAAAAATAAAATAATAATAATAAGGAACCAAACACTGAAGAATACAAAAAAAATATATAAAAAATAATGAAAATGACACAAAAAAACAACAAAAGCAACAACAACAAAAACACCTCCATTGACAACAACAAACAAGTCCGATGATGAGTTCAGCAAATTCCCGACAATGAAACCGAAAATGAAAACAAATTTCAAACTAGTTTAAGGTATTTTTTTTCACTCCATTTTTGTTGGCCTCTTTTGGTGACAACTGCCAGCGGAGAGGCAGAAGAGGAAGAAATAAAAATAATTAGCCTTTTGCAGAACATTGAGGCAGGGGAAACGATCGTGAAACAGGGTCACGCGGCGCACTCGGGAAGGCCGGGGAAACCGTTGAAAATCCACAAATTCGAGAAATTCCTGAAAAGATCGCGTTCTCGCTTTCTTTAAGAGTTTTGTTTTTTTCTGATTTGCTGTTTCTTTCATTTGCTCTCCTTCTCCGTCGCCCTCGTCCTCCGTTCCTGCAGCAAACGAGGTTACGTATACGCCCCAGGGCGCCCCAGGCCGCTCGCGATTCGACTCGACTCCACTTCCTCGTCCGGACTCCGCTTGCAAACAAGCGCGAGCCAGTTTCGGGACCGGAGAAGTTTCAGGAAAGCGCAAGGAAGACAGAGGAAGATTGCGAGCAGCCGAGCAAGGGAGCGCGGATGTGAGAGAGCGAGAGGAGAGGAAAGGAGGAGAGTGCGAGCGAGACGAAAAATCACTTTTCCCACTTTTGCTTTGAGACGGTTGCCCACTTTCGGAGGCAGAGAAACCGACGGCCAAAACTTGGTCACTTTCTGTGCCAGAAGCCAGGCGCGAGACGGCAACAGAGGCGACCAGGCAAAGGCAACAACAACAACTACAGCAACAGGAAAGCCAACAAAACCAACCGGGAAAAACCAACAATAATTACAACAACAGACTAGCAGCAGCAACAGGTCCATCAGCGACACTGACAAAAACGACATCGACATCGGCGACCACCAGCAAGACTAGCAACAACAACAATAATAACAACAACAACAAGCTCCCTACTAGGCAACAAGTCAAGCAACGACTGCAACAACAACAACAGCAGCAGCAGTAGTGACAACAACAACAACACCAATAATGACAACAACCACCGCCTTAACGTCGACATCAATGGAGCGTGTTGTACAGAAAGAAGACAACAATAACAACAACAACATCTGGAACTCGTCCGGCCGTTTGGTGACTTCTTCTCGCTTCTTCTTCTTCTCACTCTCCCTGGACTTCCTGCTCGACCCGATGCGTCCGACGTCGCCGCCTGACGCCTTGGACTGGGAGCCAACGTCCCCCGAAAAGGCAGCGACCGCAACCAGTTTCGCGTCGTCGTCTCCGACGCCTTCGTTTTCGCCTCCCCTCCCTCCCCACGATCGACGGCGATCGCGGAAAGGAAAATCGAGGTGCCGAAAGTGTGTCGTGAGACGGGCCAAAAGGAGTCAATGGGGACTCGATGGCGAACCGAGAGAACGAATCGAGGGGACCGTGGAGGGAGTGAGAGGAAGTGGGAGGAAGCGATTGCGGAACCGATCAATGGAATCAGAGACCGATGGAGGAACGGACCAATGGATGGACGAATGAATCAAAGGAAAGAGAAAGAAATTAATGGACAGATGCGAAACAACGAGAAAATTTTGTGAAATCGTGGAAAAATCCTAACAAAAACCCAGAAAATTCCACAATATCAATGTAGAGACAGATGAAAGACGATCCATTGTTCGGTGAAAAGAATAAAATAAAATATGACTGAAAACGGATGAAAAAAAATTTAAAAGAAAAGGACAAACCTCGCAAAAATATGAACTGAGGTTTGGGCCAGGTCGGGACTGATCAAGGCAGGTCAGGTCGTCACCTCGATAGCCCGATCAATCAGAGCTTTTTCCGGAGCAGGACGGAAACATAGAACTCTCTCTTTCTGGCACTGAATCGAGGAGTTTTTATAAAGTAATTTCTTTTTTATGTCTTTCATTTTATTTGTTTAATTTTTTCGCCCCTTTTTTACATTTTGTCCCTCCAGATTTTTCTCTCTTTCGCCTCTTTTTTCTCTCCTACCTTTTCTCTTCTCTTCCATCTCACTCTCGCCACCTTCCTCCCTCCGCCATTCGCTCTCGAGTCGTTGACGACCTGCTTCTGGTGGACCGACGTCGATTTTTCTTTGGCTCAAACGGACAACGGCAGCAAAAACAAGAAACCTTGTGGTCATTGATGATGTCGTTGTCGTTGTTGTTGTTGCTGTTGTTGTTGCCAGTGATCATTTGTTTGTTTTTGCTGCTGCTGTGGATGTTGGTGTGGTTCGGTCGTCGGGCGCTTGATTGGCGGTTGCAGCAACAGGTTTCCGCTGCACCTCGGCTGATTGATGGCTCCGACTCCGAAATGATGTAAATCGAAAGTTTTCGCAGTTTTCGACGGATCGATCGACGACGGACGGACGGTCGGACAAGCGGAGGGAGAGGCGGACATGAACCGGTGACAGACGCGGACAGACGCGGGAAACCGAGGCCGGCAGGCGACCGGGGGCGACGGGCTGGCAGAAGGACAGACGGACAGGTGCAAAGACAGACGGATGGACAGTCGGCTGGACAGACCGATGGATCGTTGGCTGTGTTGATTTTGACTCCCGAACATTGCAGGCGTTTTTGTGGTTTCTTGTGGTTCGTCGATTTCGTAATTAAATTGATTGGAAAAGAGGTTTCGATTTTCGATGGAAGAGCTTTAAATTTTCGTTGATAGAGGTTTCAATTGTCAATTGGAAGAGTTTTCACGAAGAGATTTCAGTTTTCAAGAGGAATTCAACATTTTTGTGGTCGATTTTCAGTTTTTGATGGAAGAGTTTTGAATTCCCAATGAAAAGTTTTTAAGTAAAAAATTTAAGTTTTAGGAAAAGTTTTAAATATTTGCGAAAAAAATCAATTTTGAAGACTATTTTCAGTTTTCTAAAAATATTACAATTTTCTTCGACAGAGTTTTCAAATTTTTGGGAAGAGACTTTCAAAATAGCTGTCAATTAACAAAAAGAGTTTTCATTTTGAATGCAAGAACTTCAAGAAGATTTTACATTTTCAGAAGGAAATAAAAGCAATATTTAAAACATTGTAAATTTTTGAGAAATTAGACTTTGAGAAATTCAAATTCAAGAACAGTTCTCTATTGGAAAGGCAGAGTTTTAAATTTTTAAAGGTAGAAATTTAAGAATTGTTTCCAAGACAGTTTTCAGTTTTCTGCAATAGTTTTAATTTTTTGAATAATTATCTTAGTTTATTTTAATTTAAAAATATTGAATTTGGGACTTTCAATTAATGACTTATGTATTTTAAAAAACGATTTTACATACATTTACGAAACAATAGGAGATTTCAATTTATGGTTTCAATTTCTATTGATATTTTCCAATTTCAGTATATTGTTTTCATTTTCTGTTTTCAATTTCAATTTATTTTTTTCAATTTCCATTTATATTTTCAAGAAGAGTTTTCTATATTTCAATGGTAGAATTTTCCAATTTACCGCTCAACAACTTCTGCCAGCCACGACAGCACCAACATCACCACCAACAGCATCACCAACAGCAATAACAACAACACTGACACTAATAACAACAACAACAGCTGTTCGCCGGGTTTCGAAACTGCGAATTTATCATGAGGAGTTTTCGCAAGCTCATGCGAACTCCGAGACTCATTATTATTAATTTATTTTATTAATTTTCTTTTATTTTTCCTCCTTGTTTGGCTTTTGTTTTGTTTGACTGTTTTTTTTTGTTTTTAATTTTTTTGCTTTACTTCTCATGTTATAGTTTATTTTCTGTTTCTTTTTGTATATTCGTTTTCCTGTAATAATTTTCTGCTCAATTTTGTTCCTTTCATATTTTTTCTTTTAATTTGTTTCTTGATTTTTCCCTCTCATTTTATTTGATCTTTTTATAATTACATATATTTTTGTAATCATAGGATTTTCGTTATTTTTATTTCGTTTTTAAAGACGTTGCTGTCGATGTTTTGTGATTTTTATTGTGGCTTTTATTGTTGTTGTTGTTGTTGTTGTCGTCGTCATCGGTTGGTTTTACGGCTTCCAAAATTTTCACACACGAGCGAACGCAACGCGATGACCTGCTTGGCGCCGATTCGAGCTCTCTATCCGTCTCTCTCGCACGCGGGAGGGAGTGAGAGAGACAGAAGAAATCTCCTTCACTCCTCCCACTCGAAGAAGAGCTGACAATCTGGAGGTTGAAGGAGCGAAAAGGGAGTGAAAAAGTGATGCAACTTGAGTAGGGCACCGAGGGAGACGGCGTGCGACAGAGAGAGAAAGAGAGAGAGAGAGGGAGAGGGCAAAGTGGAGTGAGCTGGGAAAATAGCCGAGTAACTGTAAACGGTTAGTCCGTGAGATGCACATTTTTTAGATAAATTCCCTTGCATTGTTGTAGTTGCTTTTTAATTGTTTTTCATTAATTTTGTTTTTTCTCGTTTTTTTTTTTGATCCTCCTCACCGACTGCCTCATTTTTCACGTGCCCTCGCTTTCACACGAACCAGGGGGACAGAGAGCGACAGAGAGAGAGAGAGAGAGAGTGGGGGCGGCGGTTGCTGGAGGCGGGGCCGGCTGGGCGATGTCAGGCCAGTTGCTTCAGATCCAACATAAAACATCTCGTAGATGCAATCGAGCCAATTTTCGCTGGGGTTTCACGTTATTGTTGTTGTTTTTTTTTGTCGTTGTTATTGTTTTTTTAAATTCATTGTTGCTGCGTTTTTTGTACATTTTACCCATTTCATTTATTTCATTTATTTTCCCCATCTTCGCTCTTGGAAACTAGTTTAGCGCTGATTTTCGCTATTGATAAACGGGGGGACGATGAAACAACAACAATAACTATGAGAACAGTAACAACAACACACTTATGTGAACAACAACAACAACTGTTGAAACAACAACAACAACTATGGGAACAACAACAACAACGCCAAAGTCCTCTCCGTCTCCGTCTCCGTCACATCAACCGACAGTTGACACCAGCAGAAATGCGAGAATTTATTGTTGTTCCATTGTTGCAACTGTAGTCAGGGTAATTGTTGTTGTCATTGTTGTTGTTGTGTTGTTATTGTCATCGCCAGCTGACAGCCGGATGAGAAGCGGCGGCCGGAGCGAAGCCAGGCTTGCGCAATGTCTCAGAGCTTTTAATTAAACCCATCCTCCTCCTGCTCCTCCTCCTGCTCCTGCTCCTGCTCCCGCGGGGGAGAGAAAGAGGGAGACAAAGACAGAGCGAGATAGAGAGCTGGAGATAACGGAGTGATATCCATCGTCCATCAAGGTGGCACCGGCACCGGCACCGGATCGCTGTGATAAAGATGTGGAGTAGAGGAGAAAATATCGCAAAAAGGCACCCTTGAGAAGGAGGAAAACTGATGTAGGAGCGGAAAACTTCCTGGGGAGGGGGGGGGCGAAGACGTGCACGGGGGAATCTCGAGCAGGGGGAGGCGGAATCTCAAGGAAAGTCGGCTCGTGGGATCCATTAAAAGAACCCCGAGGTGATTTTTCGCACTTGGCGATCACGTAACCGGATCACATGAGCGGGTTTGTTGTTGTCGTAATTTGTTGTTGTCTATTTTTTATACATTTTTTTATTTTTTATATATTTTTTTATTTTTTCAATTTTGCTTTTTTTTCATTTTATTTTTATATTTTCTCCGATTTCCTTCTAATTGTCGTTCTTGTTGTTATCGTGTCAACTGCTGTTGCTGTTGTTGTTGCCTGCTGTGGTTACAGTTGTGCTAATTATTGTTGTTGTTGTTCTACCCGCATGCAATGTCAGCAGCAATTGTCACGACTCGGAGCCGCCGCCGCGACGAGCAGAGGCCAAGAGCGAGCGAGACAGAGAGTCGTCGATGGGCGCATGCGCAGCCGAGGGCGTCGCGTTCAACGAACTTCGGAGCGCTGCAAACGGAGCGTCAGCAGAGACCACAAAAGCAATGAAGGCAACAACAAATTCGATTTAAAAGAAAACCTATTAAAAGAAAATCAACACTAAAAGTGTAAAGAGATAACAAAAATCAAAATACGAAAATTAAAGATATATAGAAACATCTTACTATTTATAAAAAAATCGAATTGAAACGAATTGGACAGAGAAAATAAAATAAAATAAAAGAATGCAAATTGAAATAAAAATAATTACAAATAAACATAATAATGACGAAACTGAAATAATAAAGATATGGAATCAAATTTTATATCAAAAAGACGATGAACATAAAAGATTTTTAAAAAATAAACACGCCATAAACACAATAATAAAAAATGCAAAATAATGAAATGAAACAGCAATATGACAACAACAAGAACCAAAGCTACAACAAACAACTAACGCCTTAAACAAAAACAACAACAACAATAATCAAGCAACTGTCTGCAAATGCAGCTCACCTTGAATCGTGTGGTGAATTATGCGATTGTCTCCGATTCTCCCTCTCTGTTCCTCTGCCTCTCTCGTTCTCTTTTTCGTAAATTTAAATTCCTTCTCCCGTCAGAGCAACATTTGTTTTTTTTTTTTTCATTTTTCCAAATAATTCCGACATGTTCATGTATTTTTCACATGATTTTTGTTAATCATGTCCAACACAATAATTAATTTCATTAATTAGAAATTAAATTGTTCTTCTTGTCAACGCCGGTGTTTTTCATCTTTCAAGCCTGAAGCGATTGATGTTGTTGCCAATACTGAGATCGAACCAGATAAATTAGCTAATTAATGTGGCGGAAACTCTAATAATTGAGTTTTTGATGAAAAGAAACCTCACTGCATCTCAAGATCGAAAAATACCAAAAAATGACAAAATAAGAAGCAAATATTACCAAAAAAATAATAACATGAAAATAATAAAAATATAACTAGAATATAATAAAAAATGTAAAAAGAATAATAACACAAAACTTAATAACAACAAAAATTAATAACAAAATTACGAATTCTAACAAAAAAATAGCAGAAAAAACATTATTCTAGAAGAATTTGAAAAGATATTTAAATGAAACTATTATATAAAAGAGAGAATAATTGCAAAAATGAGCTAGCGAAAAATAAAATAAAAGAAATTAAACCAAAATTTGAAAACACAAACTTAGGCACAAATAAAAATAACAACAACAATTAAAAGAAAACAATGGCCACTGCAGCAGCCACCAGAAGTTCCATTGTTTTCGATTCAAAGTCTGCCGAACACCCGTAACGACAACAACAACAACTGCTGCTACTGCTGCTCTCGTTGTTCTTGTTGTTGTTGCTAAGGTGCTCACAGTGGCCGCGAAGGGGGCTTTTGACAGTGTTGCCAACCTAATCTGTAACGGAAACGGCGGCGGAATCGAATTTCGCAGGTGCAGCTTCAGGTGGAGCGATTGGAGATTTATTAAAGTGGCCTGTCACGGCCATTGCTATTGCTAATGTTGTTGTTGTTTTTTTTTTCTTTGTGTTTTGTGTTTTTGTTTTTTATATTCTCATGTTTTTGTTGTTGTTGGGAATTGTGCTGTCGGCTGAACATTTTCTGTGGTCATAAATTTCTTTGTCAATTCCTTCGAAGTCTGAAAAATGCATATACAAAGTTTTGAATATATATTATTTTTATAATTTTTCATTTTTTTCTCTCCATCTCTCAGTTTTTGGTAGAAAAAAATGTTGACGTTTCTTTAACTGGTTTTTTTTTCAACCGCAAAGAGTCTTTAGCTCTGTTTGTTTTTGTCCACATTGTTCAAGTTGTGACTTTTGGCGCCATTCTCATTGTAGTCCGTGTGGTTGCTGTTGCTGTTGTTGTTGTTGTTGTTGTTGCTGTTATTGTTGTTGTTGCTCGCCACTGTGCGACATATTGACACAGTTGTCGCCATTCACATAAATTATCGTTTTTATTGTCTCTTGAATTTTTTCTCTTTTTCCTCATTTTTCGTGGTGGCTCTAAATCATTTAAAAGTCTCATATTTCTTCCAGATTCTCTTAGTTTCAATGACTTTAAAATTTGTACGAAATTATATTTTATTGCCTTTTTTAATGTGTTTTGGTTTTTGTACTATTTTTCATTTATATTTCTCTCTATTTTTTAGAGGAATTTTTAAATTTTTGTTTAATTTCAATTAAAACTGTTTTTGTACTTTATTTTATTTAATTTTTCTTTTTTTCCATTTTCTGTCTTTTTGTAGCTACTTATTTTTGTAATTGGTATTTGACTTTTTCTATTTGCTTATTCATATTCAAAAATATTTAATTTTTGTATGAATACTTAGCATGATTTTCTGGTTTTCAATTTTTGACTAAATTTTTGTCAATTTTTATTTCTTATTAAGGGGAACAATTTCTCAATTAACCCGTTTAAGCCATGTATCGTGGAGACTTTGCCAGGCTCCAGCGACTTCCTGAAAATTAACGGAAGCTCTTGCGATGCCGTTCGCTGCAACCGTAACGCAACGTAACGTAAAGCAATGAACGGGAGAAAAATAGGAAAACTTATAAAAATAAAAATTAAATGAAAAGAGAAAAGCCGAAGCCAAGGAGAAAATTCTCCAACTTTGTTGCTTTGGAAACCGCGAGCAGCTGCCGTTGAATTTCACCAAAGGCCACGATCGAGCCGCCAGATCGACGAATAGGGGGGGGGGGGGTGTGGTATACGCCAGGGTTGCCAGATCATCGGGGCCGTGCCTGACAGCGAACGAACGGGCAGACGTGATCGTGAAACTGTTTGGGAGAATAATAAATAAATGGAAAACCGACAGCAAAACGCAACTAGGACAGAAGCAAAACCAATAGGAGGAAAAATAGGGGGACAAATAAAGGAAAAAAGGGGAAGATATATGGAGAAAAAATAAAAACAAATACAATAAAATATTTTAGAGAAATAAGTTGAACACTTAACATTTAAAAATATCAAATTTGTTAAATAACTACAAATAATCATTCAAAATACAATATTGAATATATCGAAAATAGTGAAGAAATTGTTTCTGAATAATACCAAGTAAATAATAAATCAATATATGAAAATACAGTTTAATTAAGAAAAATAAGAATGAGTATCGAATAAAAGAGTTAATCAGATGAAAATATTGACTTTTAAGTCCAGAAAAATATGAGTAAAAAACACTCAAAAGCAACAGTCGAAAATGTAAACATGAAACAAATAAATAAGAAATAAAAAGCAAAATATCAATGTAAAAATAAATCAAGGAAAAATAACAAAAGTAATAAAAAAGAGAAAAAATAGAAAAAAACAAAGCATTAGGAAAGCAGCAGCCAGTGGAATGTTGTTGTTATGATTTGTTGCCGTTGTCCACGAAGCAGTAGCGGTTGTTGTTGTTGTCTTTTTGTCTTTATTTCTGTTTTTGTTGTTGTTGTTGTCGATCGTTAGTTCGCGTTCTACGTTGCTGCCGAGTCGAGTTCGTGGCTGTTGTCGATGACGTTGATTGCGGAGTTCATTGTTCATGTTGCTTCGGTTGCTTCGGTTGCTTCTGTTGTTGCTGACATCGCTGCTGTTGTTGCCGACATCGTTGCTTTGTTGTCCATGTCCATGGCTCACGAGCATCGACAGCCGGCGATTTGTTGTTGGGGCTGCCGAACTCGTTCTCGATATTCCTAGACCTCGATCGAGGGTCGGTGGAAGGAAATAATAATAAAAGCAAATAATTAAAGAAACACCTAGGAAAAGATTTAATACAAAAAAATAATAATGAAAAAATTATAATCAAGAAAATAAAATAAAAATTGTTCTTAAAAAATACACTTTTTGTTTACAAATCAGCATTCTATAAATTACTAATTTTTTGTTTGTCATTGCTGCATTGCGGAATTATTAAAATTCATTCAAACCGAGATGAGATCATATGAAATTATTTTGGAATTTTTTATCATTAATTTATTGCAATTTTTTCGTCTTTGAATTCAATTTATTTTCTAATATTTCGCAAACGCACAAATCATTGTTTAATCAGCAATTTACATTTCTCATCTGTGCACAAGTTTATTAATTACTACTTATTAGTTTATTTTTTATTGTTGATTTTTTCTGAATTTTTGTTGAATCCTATTTTTTATATTTCTTCTTTCATTTATTTCTGCATTTTTAATTTATTAAATTTTTTGTATTCTTTCCAATTATTATTCACGGTGTATTTTTATGGCCAGAGCTCACTTTTCAACCTCGTATCATCCCCAATCGCAATGATTTATAAATGTTTTAATGGTCTGCATTTATTTCATTATTTGAAAAATTCCTTCACGCCTTCTTTGGAATTAAAAAAATAAAGAAATTTAATTCATTACTTTTTTGCGTCGTTGAAAATGAGTTTTGTTTTCAATTTTTGCTGAATTTCCCCATAGTTATTTCTGAAAAATATTACAAAATATTTAAAACGAAAAATTGTTATTAAGTATTTTTTCCTTTTTTCATAAAATCCCATTGGAGACTAGAAAGAGAGAGACAATGAGAGAGAAAAGTCAGGCGCTTCGACGACGTTATCGCGGATCTCTCGACAACAACAAACACACTTGATAATCATTATTATTATTGGGTATTGTTGTTGTTGGCGCTTTTTACCGCGTTGCCAACTGTATTAACGGTGCTTTCTATATGTATTTCTTGCCATTTGTTGCTTTTGCTTTTGTGTTTTGCTTTGCCGAAAGCGAAAAACAAATCATTGTTAAATCATTTCATTTCAACTTTTAATTTGCACGCTGTGGTTGTTGTGAGCGATTGTTGTTGTTGGTGTGGCCATTTTGTTGTTGTGGGCATTGTTGTTGTTGTGAGCGACTGTCGTTGTTGTTTGCGCCACAGCCACAGCAGCGACAATTATTCATCAGCAACATCGGCGCGGCTCCGAGTTCGTTCACTCCTGACCCGCGTCGGCCGCAATTAGAAAACGCACCAACAACTACAAATACAACAGAAACAACAACAATACCAATTCCACAACAACAACAACAAGCAAAAACCACGAACTCGAGGTTGCCCAGAGAACCGAGAGAGAAAGAGAGACAGGGACAGAAGCGTAAAAGATATTGAAAAAGGAATGAGCGAAGAAGTATTTAATTAAAAAATTAATATATAGTAAATATATAATAAATATATAGTACAAAATTGAAAATATTAATTCAAAAAACGAAAAATAAGGAAATGCAAAAAAACGTTTGAATAATTATTTAAGAGATTTGAGGAGAAAAAATGATCATAAAAAATAAATATTATGGAAATTAAATTGAAGAAGTGAATTCAAGTAGAAATTGTGGAATAAAGAACGCAAAATTTATACAAAATATGCCAAGATAAGAATGAGTAGATGAAGTAAATGAAATGAAAATGAAGATGAGTAAATGAAATCGTTTTTGATAAGAGAGATAAATGAAAAATTTTTGGAATGCGAAAACAAGAACAGAAATGTGAAAAAGCGAAAAGAAGTACAAAAATGTGAAGGAAAAAAATATGTTAAGATAAATTTTAAAAAATAAATGGTGAAACAAGCGGAATTCGCCGAAGCCACGTTTCAATGCAAGCGGAAATAAAAATCACGGAAGTGGTCGAATAAGCGGCAACGGTGTGAAAAGAAAATATATAATTAAAAATATCAAATGACTTTGCATCTGGACATATTCAAAATAGGTATTATTGAAAATCTGTCAAGGAGGAAAGCATTAAAACTCAATGCTTTCCAATGGCCATGAGCAGTGTAGGAAAAATAATTTGTCACCGAGATTTGTCACCGCTTTTTGTCACTGGGTTTTCGTCGCTGACTTTCGTCACTAAGATTTCTTTTCTCTATAGGAAATTATTGGATTCAACACAATCTCTGGTTGGTTTTTCAATGGATACGAATTGTGTTGTTTCTGTTTCCAAATAAATATTTTTGGTTTTATATGAAAGCTTTCTATAAATCTATAAATGTTTGTAATTATTTAAAAAATCTATGGATCTATGCATGACATAAATTAATAATTCAACATCCTTGAACAATTTCAAAATTACTTGTTTTCTACGATTATCGCGATTTGAAGCCTTCGCAATGGGGTGTTGAGCATTTGCAACAACAATAAAACCACAGCAACCATAACACCAACAACACGAAGAGGATGAACAACAATTGCCGCGTATCTCACGGATGCCCACATCCGATGGATGGGTCCGACCCGGCTCGATCCGATCCGATCCGATCCGATCTCGTGCGTTCGACGGCCCACGTCTTGAAGTTCGCCTTGTCATGGGTTGTTGTTGCTGTTGTTGTTATGCAAAATTACTATGCAGTAGCAGCAAAAAAAGAACAACAACAAAAACAACAACAGTATTAATTTATAACGGCGATGCAGGCAATTAAATCGCAACAAAAACAACAACAACAACAATAGCCGACAATCTCTCGAACGTCGTGCGTGTTTGGGTCAAGGACGGAGTCAACCGAAGTCAACGAATGTATCTTTGAGATACTTGTTCTCCATTGTATCTAACGACTGAAGATCACTGGCGAATTCACGGATCCGTAGATGCAAAAAACAGTCCAATTTAAAGCAAATTTTTATGGTCATTGATTTAGGTATAAGTACTATTTGAATCCAGGGAAAAAATTGCTGAACATCAATTTCAGAAATATATATATATTAAATATATGAATTTTGATTGTTTTTAACAAAATCTAAATGCTACACTTTAGGAATGAATTTATTGGAAAAAATGAAATCTGAAGAAATAATAATTTAGATATAAAATATTTTTTTATTTTATTGTATTTTGACATTGAAAATATGGAAATCCAAGAGGAAATCCTTTTAAACATAGGTGTTATGAAATTGAACTCGATCGAAATTATTTGCGATTTCAATATCAACAATTGAAATCACTTGCGTCCTCTCGCGCTCCCTCTCGCTTCCGACATCCGCACCTCTCGTCTCAGGCTGAAGAAAGTGAAACCCACTGGAATCGGGCCGAGCCGCACGAGGAGGGGGCGGGGAGTCGTCGCGGAGTCGATCGAGTGCCGACCGAGGCTCGACATCGGTCGGGCGGATGGGGCGGCGGGGGCGTCGGGCTCGAGTCGTGGCCTAAACGGGGGCTAATTAAATGCGCTTTAATTGCTTGAAGCATGCGAAATTGTCCAAAGCGGCGAGTGAGAGAAAACAACAACAAAAACAACGCAAACAAATTTACAACAATTAAACATCAGGCAGAAAAATTCAAGACTTGCTGCAGAAAACAAGAAATTGAAAACAAAGCCAAATTGTAAAACGATTTTTAATTGGAATTGCAACAACAATGACTGGGCAACAACAGCAACAATTGAAAACTACAAGAGCTTAACAAATTAATGCATGTAGGTTGCTCTGTTGTTGTGGTTTGTTGTGGTGTTAACCGTTATTGTTGTTATAATTGCTGATTTTTCTTGTTATCGCTTTTGCTTTTGTTGCTAATTAAACAATGCATTCGAAACTAAACTAAATGAAATGAAATGGAAAACGAAAACGCAACGAGTTCTCTTTCAATTTCACTCTCGCTCTCCAGCTCTCCCGCTCACTCTCACCCACTCCTTCTCGCTCGCTCATCCCCGTTTCGGGGAAACGTTCGATAGAAAAACCTGCGGATTCCGGTTTCGCAGCCGTCGCTTGGAAAATGCGTGAAAGGCACAAACAACAAGTGCAACAACAACAACAACACAACGACATCGACAACGGCAACGGCAACCATCAAGGAATTCCACTGAAACTCTGGCAACTCCGGTCGTGCCAAATGTTGTCATGTGACAGCGAACAACGCATACAACAACAAAAACAAATTATAGAGGCAACAAAATGACAATATGCAATTTTCCTCTAACGACGAACGAAAAACCACTATTACAACAACAACGTTGAAAAGACGTCCACAACAACGTTATTTTAACTAAGTGCACTACCATTATAACAACAACAACAACAACAGCAACAACAACGACCAGGTCCACTCCGCCAATTGACAATTTAATTTTCTTTCTTCTTTTCATTGCTGCACTTTTTGCCGACAGAAAATAAAAGTTTATTGAACGCCGTTTGACCTCGCCTAAAGTTCGCAAATTTCGCCAATTTTATTCAATTTTTTTCGAACGTCTAAAATTTGTTTCTTTTTCTATGAAATTTCCGTTCGTTTGTAATTTTTTTATAGATATTTATTCACTAAAATATCAATACTTAAATACCTTCACCTAATCATTTGTAGTTGTATTGTTTCGACTTAACACCGTTTTGTTCTATTATTTTACGATGTTAATTGTTTTACTATACTTTTGCAGGTGGATTTCATCTTAATGGATGTCCGTGGAGAATGATCGGAAAGAAATAGCGCTGAAAAAGGTAAGTTTTTGAATACAGAATTTCCTTATCCTTCAAAAAATGAACAACAAGATTGGAAAAAATCCCCCATTCCGTTCCACGAAACCCCTCGAAAACTGCGGTGATCTCAGAAGCCCCGGGTTCGTCATCGGAAGCAGCCGTCACGAGCTGTCCCAATCCTCGTCATCCCCACATGTGTTTCGCCGACTGCAGCGATCCATTATCTTCTCTCCATTTATCTTCTTCTCTGCATCACTTACCCCGATCCATTATCTATCTGCGAATCATTATCTTCTCCACATTTCTATTAACGAACCCCATCATCAACAACAAATAATGCATATTCATACCCAGAGGTCACGACAATTACAACAAATATCCGGTGCAATTAGTAACTGCACCACGACAACAACTGCATCGTTAATATTGTGTATAATTTCTACAATTTGCGATCATTTGCAAGGAATTCTAATTAACTTGAACTTCGATAAAAGCTCTCGAATTGCAGGCGATTTGGGGCAGAGGGAGATTTCGATCAATTAGAGGAGGGAGGAAAAAAATGGTTTACGATAATTATTAACAACCTTGAGATTATCCTGGAAATAATAATGGCAATTTAATTATTGTCGTTAAAAAATAGTAATCAATGAATAAATAAATTCTCCTAAACATACTGAACACAGCGAAAATGTGAAGAAATATTTCACGAAAATAAAAATTCCACGAATTTATGAAATTCCCCCTTGTCATTTAAATGATTCATGGTGTGGAGCGGAGAAAAATCCTCTCTGTGTGAGAAATTTCTCACAAATTTACTCTACAACAGAAACACTTTTTATGACACATGGCGAGTCAAATGACGCCAATGCAATAACGGTTTCAAATGTCAAAAAGAGACGGTAGATAACAAATAAATGCTGTCGTTGTTGTTGTTGCTTTTCTTGTAGTTCAATTCGATTTCGATTTCGAAAAACTTTTAATTGTGAAAACATTTGACACGGATAACACAAAAAAAGAGCTTTCACAAAACACTTTTACTTTCTATAATGGCCTGTAATAGCAGCAACAGTAACTGTTACAAAGACGACAAAAACAACAACAACAGGGTCCACAATGACGACAACAATAATAATGGGAGCCACAGCACTTCGCTGAACTGTCAACAAAACGTCAGACGAAACTCGAGTTTTGGGTTTTTTCGCTTTTTTGGGATATTCAATTAATGAAATTTGCTGTGAACTCCTAGGGTTGGAGTTGGGTGAAGCGGATCGTTTTTGTTTTAGCTTCAAATGTGTTTCTCACATTCTTCAATTATTTTTGTGTTTTTTTTTTTTTGGCTTAATTTTTATATATTATTTATTTTATTTTTTGTTTTATTTTCTGTATTAACTGTTTTGTAGTTCGTCAAGAAACACCTTAAAACTGTTGCTGCTCGCAGACATTTTTCTTCAACCCACGTGAACTTTGTCTTAACAATTTTTTTTCCGCTGAGGTGGGTCCGCGTTGTTGGTCTTGGTCGTTGTTGTTGTTGTTGTAATGACAACACGTGCTCCGACGTCGGCGCCACGCATCGAGATCTGCGTGAGTCGCTGATGGATGTGTGTGAAACGTCGTAAATAATATTTTAGTAGTAGGTGTTGTTGTTTTCTTTTTTCTGTTATTTTATTATTTTTTTGTTTTCTTTGTTTTATAATTTGTGTTGTTGGTTCGCGCCTCCATTGTGAGCTATTAATTTTGTACATGACTTGGGTGCAGCAGCTAATTTTTCTGTTTTAATTTATGCATATTTCACATTGTTTTTACACAAAGAAATCGTTGCGAAGTTTCAAAATATGTATTTTTTGTTTTGCAAAAATTATGTTGTCAAATTCTTCTTTTCTTCTATTTCAACATATTTTTTGAGGATTTTCCAAAATCATCTCGTCGTTCCTTTTGATTTTTTCTGTTTTTGGCTGTCGGAAATTATTTCATCAGACATAATTTCGGCTTAGAGACGATCGAAAGCTTCTGGACAGAGGTCAATGTCCTGCGTGTCCAATTAAGCTAATCTCGGGCCTGCTGCTCGAGCGCCGCTCGTTGGCAACGCGCGGCGTCGAGAGATTAAGAAACGTCGTCGGAGAAGATCATCGGCGAGGATAATGATTGATGACAGGTCGTGAGAGAGCGGGGCGAAAAAAATTACAAATCGTTATAAAGAATGCAAATCGTTCAGACAAATTTACAAATACTTCGAAAACGATGATGAAGTTGTAAAACTAAACTAAGTTGTTCAAAAGAGCAACAGGCGAAACTTCGAAAGACACATATAGCAAATAAAATGTACAAACTAAAATAAAAATGGTTATAAAGAAGTTGTAAATATATGTAAATAAAAATAATGAATTCAAAAACTTAAAATAACGAATGAGAAATAGAGAATTAGCTAATAAAACCTTCTAAAAGTTCAATAAAAATTTAAAACGTCGTATTATTGAACAGAAATTAAATAAATTCATTTTAAACCTGCCAAAACTACTTTCGTAAAATACAAGATCCCTAGATTTTAATGGTAATTTTTTCAAACTGGTTTAAAAAATCCCCTTCTAAACCCCCCCCAGTCACACGCCCCTGACATCCGCCCCTCTGTCACCGCGATGTCGTCATTTTCGACCACAGCCAAAACAAGAAGAAAACCTAATACAATAAATAAACAAATCGATTAAAGTTGAACAGCGATCGAGGCGAAGTTCTGTGAAACTCTTCCGCAACAGGTTGCCAAATATTTGAATAGAGATTTCTTTGGCTCCAGTCATCAGCGGATCATCGGATCGGGCGGATGGGAGCGAAAACAAAACCGATCGGAACGGAACAGAAAGCAGAGAAATAAATCTCCGGACAAACCAGTTCGGTCCTACGGAGGTGAGGCTGCTGTGTGGAGGAAGGTGAGGTGAGAACGATGACGTTAGAGAGGTTTTTTGAGAAGGAGGTGAGCAAAGGGAGGCGTGGTTGGTAAGGTGAGGAGGGTGAGATGAGGAGGGTGAAATGAGGATGGTGAGGTGGGGAAGGTGAGGTGAGTTGATTCATCAGACTGAAGGCCACGAGCCGTTGACACGTCCGGAGACATTGTCTACTGATGAGTAACTGGGACAAGAATGGGACAAAACAAGAAAACAACCAAAATCACAATCAGCGCATGACTACATTTTTTATATTGAAACCGAACACCGAATTGGAAAATCCTCAGAAGCTGTTCAGATCCATAGTTTAATTTCTGCTAGAAGAAATCGTGACAACAGACAGACATAAAGAGAGAGAAATGGAGAAAGAGAGAGAAACCGCAATGTCTTCCCGCACTTTTTGCCCAGAATTGTTTTCCCTCACAGCCGTGGCAAACCTCAACGAACGAACTCGGTCGATGCAACGGTTGGACGCCCTTAATCGCAATCGCCGGGCTGTCATTAGGAGCAGTCGACGGCAGTCGTGACCCAGTAGAAAACTCTGATGACAGATGACAGATGACAGATTTAGCAAAAACGAGAGGAGGGTTCAGCAACAACAACAACAAATGGCGACACCACCTTCAAATCTATTTATCGAGATGGTAGTAAATCGAAATAATGAAAAAACTGATTATTTTCTCCTAAAAGGGTTCATTTGGTGTTCAATTTATTTTGATTATCTTATTGTATTTTTTTTGTTTCAATATTTTGGACAATAATGCTAAACCAAAAACCAAAATAAAAAATAATAAAATACAATATTAAATTGTATAAATTTTGTTTTCGTGTTTTTTGTTCCAATTTGCAATATCAATAAAATATTCTAAATCATTATTGATATTGCTCTACCATTAAAGTTGTTTGAATTTTTATTACATTCATTTTGAAGTAGCAATGTTCCAGTTCAAAAATATTTTTTAGAGTAAAATATTGATTTAATTATTTAAATTTAATACACATTAAAAACCTGTTCCAAATGCATGTCAGCAATTTGAGTCATCTTCGCAAACGGGAGCAATAAATCAGATTATGAGAAATGAGTGAGAGCTTCTTCTTCTTCTGCCCTTTTCTCCCTCGCTCGCTCTCCCTCCTCGCTCTTTGTTTTCTTTGGCTTTGTTCCAGCTACTGTGGTGGGTTTCGACGTGTGTGCAATTTTATGCAAATTTTTTTTTATTGCATTTTTTGCATTCTTTTTCCTTTTTTTGATTTATTTCTCTTCCTGATTATCATCTCAATTCCCTGTCACTGCATTTTTCCCCTCATCTTCATCTCAATTGGTGTCTGCTATTTTTTCGCAGTTTTTATTGTTGTTGTTATGGTTCTTGTTATCTTCCTTTTATTATTATATTGTTGTTGCTCTTTATTGTGCTGCTGTTGTTGTTATATTTGTTGTTGTTGTTGTAGATTGCGCTACTTTTGTTGACTTCTTTTCCGGTTTCTCGCCCTCCCTTCCTTCGTTCCCTTTCGGTGCCGTTCTCTTCCCATTCCATTCCTCGCACCATCCACGCCTTCACTCTCTCCTCGCCTCTCTCCCTCTCTTTCCCATTCACTCTCTAGGAATTGAGGCCACTAAAATTATGGTCTTCTTCTTCTCGTTCTCCTTCCTCAACCCCTTCGTCGTCAACGTCATCATCGTCGTCGTGCCTGCTCTTTCATTATTATTATTGTGGTAGTTCTTCTTGTTGTTGTGTTGTTGTACTCCATAGCAGTTTCAAAAGCGTGCTGTCGAGGTTGTCGTTGTTGTTGTTATTGTCATTGTTGGGTTTCCTCATCAGCATTGTTGTTGTTGTTTCTTTATTTTGGCATGCTTCATTAGAGGCGAGATGAACGATCGCAGAGCGTTGAGAATTTCTTTCGGGTGGCCAGATTTTGTTATTTTTTCCACTTCGCAATTTCGGTGCTTTGGTGGTTTTTTGTTTGCGTTCTCCTCGTGTGCCCTTCAGTAAATATGTTTTCTCTCTCCATTTCTCTTTCTGACTGGAGATTTTTTTTTTTTTGTTGGAAAAAATAGGTCATTGAAGAGTTTCGGGTTTGGATTTCTGATCGATTCGTAAATCGATTTGTTTAATTTGATTTATTAGCATCATATACTTTTTTCCACCGAGTGGGTTCTTTTTATTTATTTATTTATTTTGTTTTTGTGAATTTATTTTACTTTGTTTTAGGTTTTTTCTATCAATTTATTCAATTTAGATATGATTGGTTTGTCCTTTTATTTGAGATAGAATTATTATTTTCCGTCTTTTGTTTATTTTTCTTGAACTTCTTGTCTATTGATTTATTTAAATTTGCTATAGATTTCTTCAATCAATTTATTTAAATTAGTTGTATATTTTTCAGTTAAAATATTTTACATATATATTTTTCAGTTTTTAATTTAATTTAGTTGTAGTTTCTGTATTTTTCCTTATTTAATTCATTTATTTCTTCCATTAAATACAAATATTTTTCATTTATTTTACCGATCACTTTTTTCCTAAAATTTATTCCTTTTCTATTTGTTTATTTTCCAGTATCTTTTTCTCTCTCCCCCTTTCTCTCACCTTTGCCCTCCTTTCGTTCTCCTCACGTTTTTTTTCTCGTTCCTCGCTCTCTTCCTTTTCACTCTTTCGTTCAGCGCCATCGAAACCATTTGCAGCAATTGTTGTCCGCTCATTGTTGGCGTTGTTGTAACAATTGCTACGATCCATTGTCAATGTTGTTGTTGTTGCCACTGTTCGTGTTGTTGCCGTTTTTGCCGCCGCCTTCGACTTCGCATTCCGAACCACGCGCTCGAATTAGTAACGGTTTCCGTGCAAATGTGTTTCTTTTTCTCTAATTCCTTTTCACTATTTTTGTCATTTTTTATTTATTGTGTTCTTTTACATCTAATTTTCTTTAAACTTTTTTATTTTTATTTATAATTAATTTTTTCCATATTTTTTATCATCTCCTTCAAGCGGTTTTTTCACTCCCTTGATGTGGTTCTTGTAATTGCTGTGGAATTCGAACAAAGCTCCTCGAAAGCAGCTGCCCTAATTGTTGTTGTTGTTGTCTTTGTTGCTGCCGAGAAGCAATTAAGAACAACGATATCGGTTGCCCATCCCTGCGGCGCCGATTGGATATTTAAATCTTTCTTTAATATTTTTCTCAAATATAATTTCTTTTTGTGTCTCAGATTTGTTTTCATTTTTTCATTTAGGCATTATTATTAATGAAAATTCCTGAAAGTTATTTATTGTTTTTTTATTAATAATTCTTGTCGGCGGTAATTTCCCTGTGTCCGTTGCCCACTCCTGGCGGCGCGTGTGGCCCGCGCCTGCAGGCGGCCGTTACCGTTAGACGCATTTCGAAATCGTGTCTCCGTCGCTTCGCCGAACGTCGGTCTTCGGTCGTCGGTCGCCGCTTCGACTGCAAATGCATTTCATTGTTGTTGTTGTTGTTGTTTTCGGTGTAACAAAATGTGGGTTTTTTAGTGTTATCCATTGTTGTTGTTTTTATTGTTGTTGTTTCAGTGGCTGGTTCCACAAGCGGGTGCTCGGACTCGTCAATTGAGCAATTATCACACAGTCCTCAGAAAACAAAAACAACAAAGGGCATGACGGCGTTGCCACCTGATGAAAATCATAGCGGCCAACAGTTTTTTCTTAATGGAAAAAATGTATAGTATCATACCTTATATCTTAACATGACTTTTGACTTTGGATTTTTCTGATTTCAACAAGTATGGTGGAGTTGTTTTTTTTTAGTTTAATTTTTTATAATTATATATTTTAATATAATTTATAAGTTGTTAATTCCACTGAGGACATTTTTTAAATATAGTTTTTTATGTATTTATAATCAGAATTTATATGTTTATTTTATTAATTGTTGTGTAAAATTTGTATAACATTTATTTTTGTTCTTGCAACTGTTTTTGTTATTATTTATTTAGTTATTATTGTAATTTATATTATTTTTTATATTTTTATATTAGTAATCATTGTCTTTTATTAATTTAATTTTTAATTATTTTATATTATTATTTATATTATTTTTATATATTAATTATTTCTCTTGTAATTATTGCCTTAATTTATTCGTCTCCTTCCTTACTAATTCCTTTTAATTTCAGTTTGCTGTATTATTTTTAATTTCGTAAATATTGGTGTTTTTGGTTGTGAGCTCGGAAATTAGTTAATGCCGCCATTATCATCACTCGATGATCTCTCCCTTGTGTCAGGCGTGATCCCACGTCATTTCTCTTGGCTTTTAAATCCGTCCATAATCCGTCGACTCAATCTTGTTCGATCCGCTGATTGATGGCTCCCTCGCCATCACCGCAGTTGCTTCATCGACTTCGCCTTCGCCGTCGTCGTCGTCGTCGTCGTCGTCGTCGTCGTCGTCGTCGTCGTCGTCGTCGCCTCCGCCCCAGTGGCCGGTCGAGTTCGAAATGCAATCCAAGGTGAAGGCGAAACGTCACCGAAATCTAGTCGTACATTGTTGTTGGCCGAGTTCTTTTAGTCGTTACTTTGTCGTTTAATGACTCACGACTTTTCTACTTGGCTCGCTCTCCTCCACCTTCTCTCCGACCTTCCACATGGCTTCCCATTGCTCCATCGCGGCTTTTCCTGCTCCTCGTCCTCCGGTTTTCTCTGCTCCACCTCTGCTTCTCTTCACCTCACCACCTTCCACTCCTCACCATCGCCATCCCTGACTTCTCTGTCGCTCGCTCGCTCCACTTCGGCCCAGGTCTTGACATTAGAAGCTCGTCGCTCACCCCAAGCGACCTCGTCCCTCTCTCCCTCACGCTCCATTTCGCGACGTCGACTTCCGCGGCCTTCTCTGTCCCGTTCGCTCTCTTTACGACTCAACCTTTCGATATTTTTCTCTCTCCCTTTCTGCCTCTTCACTCTCTTGGGTGGTTTCTTTTGCCATCGAGTGCATATCACGAAATTTAGTTGATTTTCTCCATGTTGTTGTAGTTGTTCTTCTTCTTCTTCTTCTTGATGGTCCCCTTGTTGTTGTTGCAGTTGTTGTCGCTGACTTCCCCATTATTGTTGTTGTAGTTATTGTTGCCCTTAAAACACTTCTTGTTGTTGCTGGTTTATCATTCGTTTGTGATCGAGTGTTTTTTTCCCGTTTCTTTTCGTAATTGCCGACTAAATGTTGTTGTTGTAAAATTTTGTTAGATTTTTCGTTATATTTTTTTGCAGTTTTGTTATTGTTGTGTTTTTGTAATTTTATTTGTAGCTATTTGTGCGGCTGTTGTTTTTATTTTCCTAGGTTTCTTTGTTAACAATTTTTGGGCTCGTCTCGTTTCGTCTGACCTTTGTGGCTTTGTTGTGTTCGCCGATGTTGTTGTTGTTGTTGTTAATGTAAGGTGGGTGTTGTTTCCTTGCTCGGATTTCCCCGGCCTGTTCTGCCTACTCCTCCTTGTCCTTCCCTCCAATCTTCTCCCCACCCCCTCTTCTCATTCGCCTTCTTCTTCTTCCTGGCTAATCGTGTTCTCCTTCACCTTAGCATTGCGTCGATGCCGAGGCTCTTTCGTGATTTTCCATATTATTATTGTAATTTTTGTCTAGATATTTTGCGAGCTTTAAGACTTGCCAACTATTGAGGGAGTCAGGGTCAATTTTGAGGCCTCTGGGAGGTTGGTTTCAGGAGTTATCGTACCTTAATTTAATGTCCCTTCAATGGGTTTTGAGAAAGTTTAGTAATTTTAGTGTTCAGAAGTTTCAGTCTTGAACATTTTCAGTCCTTACTCTAGAAGTTCTTAAGAAAATGAGTTTTTTGCGAACATTGGTCGACCTTCGAAGATCTCGAGTCACAATCGTATATCTCCGTCTCGCTCTATCGGTTTCCTACGCGGGATTGCGGCATGTCTGTCGAGTGATCTCACCGAGATAGACTTCCATATGATGGACTTCATGATAAGACCTTCGGCTGACTCGCGATCTCTTTGCGACTTCCTACTGTGGGCTTTCGATTCCATAAACAGCGCCAAGGTGGGGCTTCCTGCGACGGCCACAGGTGGATGAAGAATAAGAGAAGAATTTAAATGACGTGCGGGAGGCGAAGATGATCGAGAAGACGGGATCAAGATGAGGTAATCGGGAAGAGATGATCATGAAGAGCTGATCAAGAGGTGATGTTCAAGAAGACACGTTCAAGAAGAGACGTTCAGAAGAGTGATGAAGGGGAAGACGACGAGCGGAGCACCTGACAAGCATTCGATGATGATGTCGATCATCCGTTTGCTCTGACACTTGCCACGCGCACCCCAGCGAGGCGGCGACGAGCCCCGAAACGCCCACCGCAGCGGCTTCTGTGGGAGGGATGGAGAATGGGATGGGGTGAAGCGAGATGGGGAGAAGGTGGAGGAGACGATGAGGAGAAGATAATGAGGGAAGAGATGGAAAGCAGATGAGGAGACGACGAATGGCAGACGGCATTGAAAGAGATGCGTCGCCGAGTGCCGAAGGTGGGTTCGTTCGAATGGCGGCGGAGGCTTCGATTATCATGCAGCGACCACCTCCGGGCCGACTCCAAGGTTCCGCTGATGACTTCATCGCCTCCGAATGCAACGCCCTCTGGTGGTCGTGGTGGTCGTCGCCGGCATTAATTGCCGCTGAATGCAATTCGATTTTTCAACTCGACTCGACTCGATTCAAGTCAATTCAATTCGAATCCGATCTCATTCGGTTCCCGGCTTCGTCGTTCAGTTGGCTTTTTGTTCGCATCGACGACTGTTGACGTTGAGAAGCTCGCGATCGCGCCTTGGGGGTGGCAACCCCTTCATTACCGAGTAACGATTAATTGCACAGTAGCGATTAATGGATCCTGTTGATTGCTTCGTCTTTGTGTGTTTCTCTCTTGTTCGGTGAGTTCGAGTTTGAGCCACTGAGTGATCGATCGACGGTTTGGTAAAAAAAAGAGAATTCAAGAAAAATATTGAAAAAGAGAAAATTCTATTCATGGTGAAAAATACTTTTTTTTGTAATATAACGATTTTCAATCGTGTTTAACAGCCAAGATATAAATTGTTCAAAGTTATTTTCATAGATTTCTACCTTTCAAAAATAAAGAAGAAAGAAAAACAAATTAAACAAATTTTCCTCTCCGTCCCACTGTCGAATTCCCTCCAATTCGAAATTCGAACTAACGGAACCCGCATCGACGCCACTCGAGGCCTTTTCCTCAAAATCCCACGTGCAAACTCTCTCTTTCCCAATCGCCTTCTCTCTCTCTCTCTCTCGCTATTTTGTCGTAGTATTTTCTTCCTCTCGCCCTCTGCTTCGTCGCTCTCTTTCGCCTCCAGGTGGCACCACTGCCACTGAGCGTAGAACGCGGTCCCGTTGATAAGATAGAGGAGTAATAAAATAATAATTAAAACAATAGAGGCAATTGCGAATACATCGCCATCCCTCGCTTCCCTCACTCTCTTCATCTGTTGCCCTCTCACTCTCCCTCTTGATAGAATGCACTCTCACTCTCTCTCTCTCTCTCTCTCTCTCTGTTTCTCCTTCTCGTTCTCTCTATTTCAGTCTTTGGTGGAGACCGACAGAGTGAAAGAGGGAGAGAGAGCACGGGAGTGATAAAAACAATAACAACAACAATTCAGAACGTTAGTAATTTCGTTGTTGTTATTGGAGTAGATTTTGTCGTTGTTGTTGTTGTATTGTGGTAAATATTTGGTGGGCTTTTGTTGTTATTGGTCCGTGTATTTCGTTGTCGTTGTTGTTGTTGTTGTTGTTGCTATTGGGCCGTATATTTTTGCGGCCAGTTTTGTTGTTGTTGTTGTAATTATCAACCAACTCCGGCTGTGACGCGTTTTCCGCCGCCTTCGCCGTTTCGGGCCCCGACGACGTCCTCCTGACGTGCGACGTCGCGTTGTCGCCAGCGCCAGCGCCGGCGACTGCGACTGCGGCCGTGAACGCGACGACTGTCAGTTACGAAACGTCAGTCGCTCGCGGAATTCTTTGGCGAAAAATCGTCGAAATTTTTTGGTGCGCAGTTGAGTTCAGTTAAATTCAGTTCAAGAGAGAAAACAACCTGTTTCGAAACAACCAACGAAATTTCGATTAAAGTTATAAAAACACGAATTCTTCACACAAAAGTGAAACCGTTATTTACAATACTACTATTGGAAAATTATAAATACAACAAAAACAATATTGAAAACACGAATTTTTAATACAAAACTAACACTGAAATGTTTCAGAACTGAGAGGGAAAAGTTTATAATAAAATTGACAAATTTTGCAAACGAGACAAAAATTTAAAAAATTTTATTATAATAATTGAAATCTCAAAAATTACAAATAATTTACAAAAACATCAAATTATAAATAATACAAATTAAATGTGAAGATATTTTAAAAATATGAACTAATTTCAAAAACAAAAAAAAACATTTTACTGCATTTTTTGTAAATAAAAAATTTTTGAAACGAGCAATTGGGGATTTCAAAGACCAGGTATTTGATCTAAAATTATTCTTTTTTTTTTTGTCTTATCTTCATTTATTTTGCTGTTTCTTCTACCGTGAATAATAAAGGATTTTTATTAAAATATTTCAGTCCTCCATTGCTGGAAATTTTTATCTCGAAATGAATCAGTAGAAAATTTTCTAAAACTAACTGAAATTTGTCCATAATTGATTTATTATCAACATATTTCTCTGAATTCTTCTTTATCTTTTATTTTTCTTGTATATCAACTGACTCTCATCACATCTTCTATCATCTATCTCAACCTTCATCTGAACCAACTCTTATCTCAACCTTCATCCTTCTCCCTTTCCTTCCGTAGTCTTCGACTTCCTCTGCCATCATCACGTGCTCCGAAATTGCAAAACAAAAAAAAAAAATTCAAAAATTCCGCCGACAAACTCGAAACCTCGACGACATTCAAATGTCGTCTTCTCTTCTTCTTCTCCTTCTTCCATAAATAACTATTTTTCAAAATGCATGTGATAATTTATCACAATAACAGCTCAAATAAATCAACGATAAAAACATTAGAAAAGACATTTGCAAAAATCTAACGAAGTGTGAAATGCGAACACGTTAAAAATCAATTATGTTTTGAATAGATAAAAAACCACACAACAATATAAAATATAAAAAAAAAAATATTGACAACAATAATTTAAAAGCCATATTTAAAAACATATTTTAAACGATTCACGTTTGTCGCCAATTTTGCTGGCAATGAAACGGTTCTGTTATTGCCATATCTTTAGTTGTTCTTATTGTTGTTGTTCTTGTTATATTAGTTGATGCTTGTCTTATTTTCTTGTACAAAGTTTTATTTTTTGATGATAATTGTTTTACTATTTTTAAATTCAACAGAAATTCTCGAACTATTTTCGCAAAGGGCTTTTTATTGACCAACCGTCGCGCCAGTCTTTATTGAAATACTTAAATTTCTTGTTATTGTTTTTGTCCCTCCTTTGGGTGTTGTTGTTGTTGTTATTGTTGCAGTTGCTGCTGTCAATTGCTACAACAAATATTTATCATCGTTACCGCGTTTTCAATTGATATTTTTTTTGGTTTCCCCTCTTCGTCTCCGTCTTCGTTGTATTTAAAGTGTTCTGTTTATTTCTCGATTCACTGCATTTTATTGTTTACTTTTATTTACCCCTTAGTTTGTCATTTCTGTTATTTTCCCGTTTACTACATGTTGTATTTTTTCCCTCCCTCTCCTCTTCCCCTTTTCGATTATCTTTCTGATTGATATCGGCTTGTGATAAACTCCGATGATCTCATGTTCCAAACTCTCGATGACTTTTCAGGCAGTTTTTGTGCGGGATTTATTTAATTTTATTTTCATTGAGATTTCTGTCGGTCTTTATTTTAACTTTGTTTCCTTCGTTTCAGGTAAATCTCCCAATAATTGGATTAACGAACTTTTAAGGTTTGTCGGTTTCCGTTTGGTTTTCGAATGTCTTGAATTTCCACTTCCTTTATTACTCAGATTCTAAGGACTTTACTATTTGTCCAATCAATTATTCTGTTATTGAAAAAAATTACCACAAAAAAAAAAATAATGATTTAGTAAATATTATACAAAGGCGGGTCAATTAAATCGTATTCAAATAAACTTGATTCAATTAAATCTTTTATAAGGCTTATTAGGAAACCCCCTAATTAACTAAACCTATTTGAATGAATCTTGCATAAGTAGAAAATCCCTTTTGATTGACGAGCAATGTTTTTACAATATTGTGTTTTTTAATTTTTTGTACAATTTTTTATCGAATTTTTTTATTTTATTATTTATTTATCATCCCCATGAAGTCATCAGTGGATTTATTGCTCCTCGATATCGCTCTTCCGATTAGAATGCAAAGTATTTGCGATGTCGGGATCCCTCGTTAGCTCATCATGCAAATTACAATCGTCTCTGTCATTTATTTAACACTTTTATGTTTTTATTCTCACTTTTTACCACTTCACTATTACTTTGTTAGCAATTTTACAATTTTTTTGTACAATTTTCTTTCCAATTTTTTTTTACAATCACCATTATTCGTTTATAAGTTCGCAATTTGTTCCTCGTTCGCCAATCATTTAATTATAAAAACCTCTTACCGCATTCTCGTCGTGTCTGAAAATTATATTACATATTATTCTAAGTCTATTATTATTAGTGTTTTCTATTATTAGCAATGATATGCCAACTGAAGTATTCGTGTTCGTTCCCCTAACTCATGTTCCTACTGTCATTTTTGCCCCAACCCGGCCAGGCAGTGACAGAAAATTGGCGTCTTTTTATCTAAATTATCGCATTGTTTGCTCTTTTCCAAATGGGGTTTTATGTTATTATTGTCTTGAAGTTCGTGTTTGTATGGCTTTTCGGTAAATAATGTCATTCTGTTCAGAAATTTGTCATAACACACGATAAAACGTGAACCGAATAACATATGAGGATATCAACAATATGAAATATAAAAATTAAGAATTTGCCTCCCATCGCTTTGGCTTCTCACGTCGTCTCCCGGGAGTTCAGTAAACTTTCCCATAATTGAACAGTGTTTTTTTTTCTTCGGTTTGTTTTCATTTTTCGCTCCCCGCAGAAGGAACGATATTTGCATGAACACTTTTCGGACACAAATATTTTTCTGGCCATAATTCGAGCGCTTAATATCGGCAATAAAGTGTTGATTCAAGCCGCAAAACACCGTTAAATAACGTCATTCGAGCCAAGTTAAGAAGTCGTTAAGCACGCTGCCGATGGCAAATAAAGGAGGAACGAAGCACGGGAAGATCAAATATCGATAAAAAATTGACTGAAACAAAAGAAGAAAAATTAAGAAGAAAATCTTAAGTGAAAAAAATCAAATTAAAAGGGATTCAATTAATACTAAAAGAATGAAATTATAATGCAATAATAACTAACAAAAAACTAAATACAGAAAAAAATAAATAATTAGTAAGTGCATCAAAAAATGAATTCAAGAAATTAATCATTTTAAGATTATAATATAAAAAATTAAAAATATTACTATAAAACAATGTTTTATTGTTCAAAAACTCTGAAATTCGTGAAACACATTTTCGTAAAATTGAAAAAAAATGAATAGTTATTTTTCACGTGTATTCAAATCATTAACAGTTAAATAAAATATTTTTCTATTTTTTTAGTATGATTTGCCTCATTTGGCTTAGTTGGCAACACCTTCGACGCCAGACTTGGCCACGTACCGGCTGCGTGTGTTTGTTTGTGTTGATTCACACCTTCCCCATATGGGTCAAAGAGCCGACCCGCCTCCTCCCCGCCCCCAGCACCTGTCCATCGGCCTCTCCGTCTCTCTCTCTGGCTGGCTGGCTGTGTCTGTCCCTCCAGACGCTGGGGCCAGGAAGTCATCGACCTTTTGTTGCCAACTTTTCGTCGATGTTGTTGTAGTTATTGTTTTTGTTGTTGTTGTAGCTTTACAGCACATGATGAAAAATGATCGAGTCATTAAGTTTTGGACTTTTGAACATTTTGAAAACAACAACAATAACAACTTCTTCATACTCCGGGGATTGCATGGGATGAATTTTTTATTATTATTTTGATTTTTTCTCTCTGTGTATTCACATTTGAACTCTTGAACCTTTTTGCAATAATTTCGCGTTTGCAATTAACTGATGTTAATTGAAGTTGACTTTTATCGTTGGTTTTTTGTTTAATTTTTTCGTCATCTTATTTTGAGTTGAAATTCTTCATGATTTTTTGATGAATTCTTCAAAATGTTTTCTCGTAGTTAATAATGATATTTAACCTATATGAACGACTTATTTCTCTCTAAATCCTTGCCTAGTTCATTGGTTTTAATATTGCTCTCTCAATATGATGTCCTGGACACAGCTTAAACGACCACGACCTTCCCATCAACCCTGACCACGTCTGTTGACCCAGTTTGTCCTCTTCTCCTGGTCTTCCCCAATATTTTTTCCTGACCTATTTTTGGTCCACACACATCAGTCCCCACTTTAATATCCCTAGTCCTTCTGTCCTTCTTCCCAGCCGAACCCAGCCCATTTCCCTTAATTGCCTTCTTCTCTCTCGCACTCACGTGAGCTCATGTGCTAATGCATTATTTATTATGGCCGTTATCGACGAGGAAGATGTTGACCCAGTTGACGTGACGAGCCTTTTTCCACCTCCTCCTCCTCCCCTTCACCTCCTTGCCTTCCTGGGGTTTGTCCCAATCAGAGGCATTATCATTTTTTGCTCTCTTTTTTGCCTTGTTTTTCCTTCTGCGATTTTCGTTTTCTTCCATCGGTCGGAAAAGTTTCCGGCTTTATGGGTTTTTAATGGTCCATGCTGAGTGTTTCGGGAAGGTGTGTAGGGTAAATATAGCAAAACCAACAAAAACAAAATATGCAATAACTAATTTTTGTCTGGCGGAAGTTGCTTCCATTTAACAAGGAGCGGCTGAGACGGAAATTTTTATTGGGAAATAATTATTTGTGGTTTAAATAAATGTTTTCACTTTGTTCAGGGACTTGGAATAGAAAATAACACAAAACCAAAATAAAAAAAAAAAATATGGAAAATTAAGAAATGCTGTCACAATTAAGATTCCAATTTTAGATGATTTAGGTGAATTTTCATTATTATTATTACATACATTTAGAAAAGATTTGAATAAAAAATTAAAATAATAGCGGAATGAATTTGTCTATCAATTGATTGGAATTTGTATTGTTGTTATTATTCTTATTTTTTTTTTATTCTACGCATTTCTGAAGGCTTTAATAAGGCTTCTTCCAGATAATATACCTTTGATAAGTTCTTTCAGCGATAAAGCTCTCGCTCTCTCCGTCTCCCGTTATCTGTCACTTTTTTTGGCTCAACCTCGTTGATGTCAAAAACTACGTGCTTCGCCTTTGGTGCGCCACGCGAGCCCATAAAAGGTCAGATAGAAACAACAACAATAACAATTACAAAAACCACAACCACATCAAGTCGAAACAGAAACAGAAACCGAGTTGCCGATGTGTCGCGTTGCCAACGGCTTGATTGACCTTCACCTTGATTTTGACTCTTACACGAAGGTGGCGAAGGAAGTGGGAGGTGGCGAGGTCTCGTTGGGTCACTGGAGCGCTGCTAATGGGGGATTTAGGTGACAATTAACAACAACAACAACAACGACGACAACAACAACAACGATGACAGCAATCCCTCCATGTCGAAGGCGATGACGACGTTTCTCCAACAACATCATTAGACTTGTTCGCTTTCGATGATAACAACGACCGTCCACCTTATCTTCAGTTGAAGCGTTTGCCCATCAGGTGGCAACGCCGCCGCTGGCACGTGACTTCGGCACATGCGAACGTCAGTCGTGTCACTGTCAATGTTGTTGTTGCTTATTTTCAGCAACCACTGCAAAATTTTTTACTCTTGTCTCAATTGTCAATAAGATAATGAAAAATCTATTTTTTATATCCGAAAAATATTACAAAAACAAAAAAAAATTAAAATAAGTTTTTATCAATCATTAATTAATTATGAAAATAAATATCAAAATAAAAGTCCTCTCAAATTAACTACTTCAACTTTTTCACCTTAAACTTTGCGGTCAATGTTAAGGTTTCATTCAACTGCTTCAAATCATTCTCTCAAAATGTGAATTTTGCTGCAGTTAATAAACTGCTGAATTTTATTGAAATATTTTTTAAGGCCTTAATTAAAAGTTATTTTGAACAAGTTCCCCGCTTGATCGCATTGGCGTGGTTTCAAAAAAATCACGATTTATCAATCAGTCAACGTCGCCGACGTCGTCATCATCATCGTCGATCGGATTAATCATCATCATTGCGTTGTCGAACCTCATTGGGCTTGCATGTAGCATAGCAATCAGTCTATAATTTTGAAAAATCACGAGGAATTCCCCATGTGTCAGGGCTGCCGCGTTGCTCAATTTGGGAATCGACTCTGCTGGGGAAAAGTCCGGTATTTTGCTTTGATTATAAAAAGTCGACTTTATATTTATTTCAAAATTGCCTCTGGTAATTATTTTATTTTTAATTCTTCACTTTTTCCACAATCTGTCGCGAAACGTTTTTATGCCAATGAATTTAACGTCCAAATCTTCATTATATTTTGATGCAAAAATACTGATAAAATAGAAACTGAATATAAAAAAAATACAATGCAAAAATTTTAATATGAAATAAATATTAAATATTCCAAAAAATTATAAAATAAATGAAATAAAAAAAATATATATAAATATTTGTGATTTATGCATTTTCCTTATTTTCTTACTCATTATTTCTATATATTTAAATATTTTGTCTGTATTTCTTACATTCCCAATGTTTATCGAAATCCCCAATGTCGAAGCTTCTCCAATTTAATGCAATCAATGTCAAGTCGCATCTTTATATGTAAACTATTTTTATTTTTTTTTTAACTTATCTCTTTTTTGCTTCGATGACTTACTGTTTTTTCGCATTAAAAATTCCAACTGCGTTTCCGAGCCGACTTTTTTCCTCAACATTCCTAACTGGTGATGTTGTTTGTTGTTATTGTAATACTATTGACTTTGTTGTTGTATCATTTCTAAGTTTATCGTTTAATTAGTCAAGACAGGGTGCCGGCGGCAGAGGGAGGGAACGGTAGAGCGAGAGGGAGGAAGGGAGAAAAGCTCGCTTCACTGAGCTTTGGCGAAGGTGCCTTGGCATTGTCATTGTTTTGTTGTTGTTTCCCCTCTTGATTTGGAACTTCTCGGGATGGTCCGACATCCCGCCGTTCGTCCGTCTGTCTGTCCGTCTGTCTGTCCGTCCTCAAGCTTCTCATCCTCAAGTGGAAAAAGTGGAATCGCCGATTAATTGATTTCAGTTTCATTGATTTGTTTCTGCCTCTCAGACGCGTTCGCATTGCGATTTTTGCGCGAGTTTCACAGTTTCTATTTCTGTTTCTAGTTTTCCGAAATTCTCCCTTATAAAAGCGGTTGATTGAGCTTTCGTAGGTCGTCCTCTGGACTTGTGAAAGCTCTTCTTTGCGCGAAGTTCGAAGGGATCGAAGATCTCTGAGGTGTGTTTAATTTTGATGAAGTTTTCTTCTTCGTAACAAAAAATTATAACTAAAAAAACCTGACTCGAAAATATTAGAAATTTAAATTTTCTTAGATATTAAATATTGAGACAACTTAGAGAAATATTTTCCAAAAATATTGTATTTTTTCCCAAACAAAGACAGCTCAACATTCATTGAGAATTTACGTGAGAATTTGCCATTAATTATTTGCCGGGTGAATTTCGAAAAATAATAGCAGAATTCAATGACAGCTATTATCGAATAGCTGCTATTAATGCTTTTTTACAATCTCGCTAATTAGCGTTTAAAGTTCACTCGCGACATTCGTTTCAATTGGCCTCTCATTAAGTTTTTTTCCCGGCACTATTTTTTCTTTCATCAAAATTTTACGTATTTTCTGAAGATAGTGATTTTCAAAAAACAAAAACAAATATAAAAAAAAAAAAACAAAAAATAATTAAAAAGTAGCTAATGCGTTTTTCTGCGGCCTGAGAAATAATTTAAACATCATTTCCAGCCATGGGAAGCGATAAGAGACGATAATCTCGCACGATAAGAGAACTTTTATCTGGGCTCTAGAATTCTTTCTTCTCCTTATATAGAACTGTTACTTTCAGTTCATACTTTTTTAATTTTTTTTATTTTTTTCCCCTCATTTGAATTTCGAGAATATTTTTCTCGATTTTTGTCATGAATTTTATCTGCATTGTTTTGTTTACCTCTTATTTACTTTTGGTAGCATTTTTAATTTGCTTCTGGCGGCGTTTTTTCTCTGCATTTTTATTTATTTAATTCTATTTGATTTTCATTTGTTTACGTAATTCGGTTTATCTGACTTAATTCAATATTCATTGGTCTCTTATATCGAAATCTGTTTGTCCGTGTATTTGCTTTTGCCACTTGAGTAGTTTCCAGCAATTCTTTGTGTTTTTTTTTTGTCTTCTTTTATTTTCAACTTATTTTTGTGATATTCTCCACTTGATTAAATATTCATTTTGTTATTATTTG
This sequence comes from Coelopa pilipes, assembly GCA_947389925.1. Taxonomy (NCBI): domain Eukaryota; kingdom Metazoa; phylum Arthropoda; class Insecta; order Diptera; family Coelopidae; genus Coelopa; species Coelopa pilipes. The sequence goes on from OX376700.1 coordinate 7,429,870, forward strand.
CATGTTTCGTATGGAACTCGTATTCAATTACACCTATTATACTTTCTGAATGAATGATTTCCACGGCTGCAGACGATTGCTTTTTAATGCAAATTTCTTCTTGATATCGCTGCCTCTCTTTCTAGCGAAAGAATCAAGCTGTGTGTGTGTTGGCTGGTTTGCCAAGTGCACGTGTTCGGGTTCGGTGTGGCAATCAAAGTGGTTGGAAAACCAGTTAGCAGTCTTATCGGCCCCCTGGATGACGCCAGGCTGTCGCCCTGATCCGGGAATTATTCCATATTTATATGGAAGACCGATCTAGGGGCGCCTCTGGGATTTCGACGGAAGCCATAAAAGTGATAGATTACTGAAATAGGTTTAAAAAAAGCAAAAATCTTCGATCGTCGAACCAATTATTCATTAAATTGATAAAGAGTATTTAGCGACAAATATGGAGTTATTTTTAATTCCTAAATTCTTATTTCTATATTCTTATTCTATATTTTTATTATGATTTTATTTTGCGTGATAAAATTTCTTCTTGGCAAAAAAAAAAATAATAAAATTCTCCACTGTCCGCTCTCGATTCGCTCTCCCTTTCACACCGACATCGCCGTCGTTCGATGGCTCTAAACACTTGTAAATACCTTACGATTGCTTCGTGATATGAAAGTACACGACAAGAACAAGGGCGAATTCATAAGAAGAAACTAAGAAATATGGGGGAAAAAAATATAAAAAAATAGAATGTAAAGAAGACTAACGTGTAAGAAAAATTAATAAATATGGTTAAAAGAATGAAAACTACTAAGCGAATAGAAAAACTATAAAACCGCTTTCAGGAACAAATAAAATATATAGGGAAACCTCAATAAAATGAGTAATTACACATAAATAAATAAGAAAAATAATCATAGGAATATATAAAAAAAAGATGTAAATAATATTAAAAAGTTGAAAAACGAAACAAAAACAATACAAACGATATCAGATAAAGTGAGGAATTCTTACGCGATTGCAAAGATAAGATTTCGCTCCCAATGACAAATAAAAAAAATAACAATTTCTCTCCCTCTCTCTCTCTCTCGCTTCACCTGTTGTTTTGCAGTACCCCCAGGAGATTCTCGCTGGCCTCAGACGTCGAGTTGCCTCTGAAAGAGTCGCAGACTATGGCGAACCCTCAGCAGGTCTATTGATCGAATCGAGCAACTGAGAACTTAAAATCAACCCTTATCGGTGGAGGAGCGAGCGCCAAAAATATCGAGGAGATCGAGGAAAAACTAACGAGCTGAAATTGAATTTGAATTAAAGTGACGAAGAAGACAAAAACGAAATTATGAGCAATATGAAAAATGGTTTCTCCACACTCAATCGCTGGTTGGGCAAGAAGAACAAAGGTGAGCTTCAGAGATCAGCCATGAAGATGGCACAATATTTTGTAAAAAAATACAAATATTTTCTTTTACTTTTCCTCCCTGCTTGGGCTTATTTGTGTGTCCAGATAAAGCCACGCCCAATGGCAAGCTATCGAAGTCATCGACGAACCTAAGTCTATCGGTGTCCAGCACGAACATCAACGAAACTAGTCAATTGGAATACAATCGCATCACGCCGCTGCCGGTGGCCACCAGCAATGCTCCGTTCGAGCAGACCTTCCGCATCACGGTCCTCCTGCCCAAGGAGCAGCTCTACGTGGCCCGGCTGGGGGCTCGGGTGCCGCTGAGCAAATTGCTGGAGCTCGTGTGCGAGAACAAACAGCTCGACGCGGAGAAGTACGAGTTTAGGAATCCAGGTGAGGACGGGCGCGACCGACAGACACGAAGACCGACACGAAGACCGTCAACACCGGTCTTTTTGGGGCTTCCAAGGCGGCGGTTTTACGAAATTCTGGCGCCTTTTGTGAACTTGAGGTTTCAAATTCTCAAAAGGAGCCCAATAAGGCGAATCAGTTGAAGGTTTTCGACCTTTTCCAATGACACGACAACCTGAAGATCGTTTTTGAATCTTCCTCAAAACCGCAACTTCCCTAATTTGTTTCTTTTTATTTGCACTCTCATTAAATGCTCACTAATTCGAGTTCTTTTCTTACTTTTCTCTCACTGTTCTCTAAATTTTCTCCAAATTTCGGCTTCGACTCGCCTCTGCAGTGGATCCTAGTCAAATCTACAGCTGCGACCTGACCATCGGCGCCGTCGGACTGTCCGAGGTGCGCCTGTGCCACAAGTCCGAGGCCTACGACAACTTCAACGCGGACGAGGTGATCAAACTCCATCGCACCTCGATCATCCGGGACTCGCTGTCCTCGTCGGAGTTCAGCAGCCGCCACTCGAAGCACACGACGAAGACGGCGAGTCCGTACAGCTCGAGCAACTCGCTCAACTCGATGGACTCGACCGGCATGAACTACACGCGAACCCCGGTGGCCCCGCCGCCGGCGATGGCGGCGAACAACAGCAGCACGATCAACAACAACAACACGGTCAGCAACAACAACAACGCTGGCTCAAAGATGACGGCGCCGCCACGCAAGAAACGCGCCGCCCCCCGTCCGCCCAGCCAGACGGCGATCCCCGAGCGGGCGCCCCTCGTCCTGGCCAACGGCAAAGCCACAAAAACGACCACGGAGGACCAGACGGCGGCGGCGGCGGTCACCGCCAGGGATCAGAATCAGGACCAGGCGCTGATCGGGCGCCGCAAGGACTTCTGCTCGTCGACGCCGAACCTGGCCTCGTCCACGCTGCTCTCGGCGACGGGCAGCAGCTCCTCGATGGACTGCAATGGCAACAGCAACAGCAACAGCAGCAACAAGAGCCACGACCTCGTCGAGGGCGAGGGCGAGGGGCCTGAGACAGAGGAGGTGGAGCCGAGGAGCCGCCTGAATGTGGAGGAGCGAAACGCTCGCAACCTGTACCGCGGCAACAGCGTCCAGAGTCTGGCGAGTCCGGAGCAGATGCAGGCGCAGATGTCGTCGAGATTCCCCGAGCCGTCGCCGCGCAAGCGCATCCTGCAGATCAAGAAGAAGTCGGCGGCCCCGGCGCCCCCGCCGCGCGGCAGCTCCGTCGTCTCCTGCACCAACCCCTCCGCCGATGACGTGGACGAGGACGACGGTGTCGCCTTGGCCGAGGACGACAGCGGCTCGCTCGGCTCCCACCGGGCGATGTCGCCGCAGGGCTCGCCAGAGGTCGAGGTCGGCGCCGAGGTTCCGCGGCCCACGGCCCGCGAGGCGCCGCTGCAGACGTCGACGCCCGAGGCCCGAACTCCGGCGAGCGGGCCGAAGCCCGTGCCGAGGATCACGACCACGACGACACTGGTCAACGCCGCCGAGACCAGGCCGATGGAGGAGGGTCGCAACAACATCAGCAACAACGTGTCGAAGGTGCTGCTCAACCGCACGCCGACGCCCGAGCCGCGCTCGTTGTCGACGGAGCCGCCCGACCTGGCGCCGCCGCACCCCGAGGACGCCGCCCTCACCAACGTCCTGCTCCTGAACGGCGCCATCGACCGTGACCGCGACCAGGACCAGGACAACGAGGACGACGACAACGTGTCGAAGCAGGCGGACTCGGGCATCGGGGAGCCGGTGCCGTCGCCCATCCCCGACAGCCTGCCGGCGCTGCTGCTGGGCGAGGGCGCCGCCAGCAGCCTCGACGGCAAGTCGTCGACGTTCGAGTCGAGCTCCGACGACGACGACATGGTCAAGGTCTACAACTTCAAACTGGGCAAAACGCTGGTCAAGCCCCTGACCGAGGGCCAGCAAGAGGTGGGCGTGGGCGTGGCCGTCGCCCAGCTCGACAGCGAGGACACGGAGGGCGCCTCTCTGGCCTCGGCGTCGGCGGCTTCGGCGACCTCGGAGACCTCGTGGAACTTCCAGATCCCCATCTCGCCGCCGCCGAACTTCGCCGACCAGGGCAGCGGCAACGGCAGCGGCAGCGGGATCTCGTCCAAGGCCCCCGACGCCCCCATCACGCCGAAAATCAAGGAGCGACCCGTGCTCAACTTCGCTGCCGTCGCCGACGATGGCGACGCTGCTGACGACGCCGATGTCGAGGCCGTGGCCGGCGACGGCGCGGCTCCGTCAGCGTCGCGATCGCGTGGCGTCCCGTCACCCCTGCCGCCCACTGGCGGCTCCGGCGCTGCCACGCCCATGAGCGACATCGTGGGCGAGCTGTCGACGCTCATCAGCGAGAATCGCATGGACAGCCTGATCCGGCGGTCCGACAGGGAGGGGTCAACCGAGATCGAGGCAGCGAAGCCGAACACCCTGAGCAACTTCTCGATCTCGAGTCTCCAGGAGACGGAGAAGGCTGCGGAGAAGGCTTTGGAGCAGGCTTTGCAGAAAACTTTAGAGAAGACCTTGGAGAAGGCTTCGGAGGAGGCTTTGGATAAGGCTTTGGAGAAGACTTCGGAGCAGACTCCAGAGAAAACCGCAGAGAAGGAGATCGAGATCGTGGAGAGGTCGGCGGAGACGATCGCGATGAAACCGGCGGTCGAGCCCGAGGTCACGAGGACCACGACGACTCCCTCCTCGCCGGAGAGTTCGCCGGAGGAGGAGAAGCTGTACCGGAAGCGCGGCAGCATCACCAACGGCACGAACTTCCTCAAGCAGCGGCGGTCGGTGACGCGGGCCGACTCCTTCCACTCGACCGTGAGCAGCACAAACCACTACCACAACAGCTTCAGCAACTCCACACAGTCCCAGCCGCAATCGCGATCACTCTGCCAGAACGGACTCGGTGGCCAGGCGGAGAACGGGCTGAACTCGCGCAGCTCGTCGCACCTGTCGCTGACGAAGCTCGAGCAGAGCCAGAGCGGCGTCGTCAACGGCGTGAACGGCGCCAACCTGCAGCGCCGGCGCTCCTCGAGCGAGCTGAGCATCGGGGAGTCGCCGTCGCTGCAGAGCCTCGAGGTGATCAAGACCATCCTCAACTCGCGCAAGAACAGCCTGAACGCCAGTGGCAGCGGCAGCGGCAGCGACGGCGAGTCCGCCGCCAGGCCGCAGCTCGATGTGGAGCGCCTGGAGTCGAAGCTGAGGGGGGTGACCAAGGAGGTGGCGACCAGCGATGTGGTGAACAAGGAGGTGGCAACGAAGGAGGCGCCGACCAAGGTAACGATGAAGGCAGAGCTGACGAGCTCCGCGGAACCGACGCCGGAAGACGAGACGACGACCACGGTGGAGACCGGCGGGAGGAGCCCGGAGAAGCCCGCCGTCCCCGCCAAGGAGCTGCCCAAGGTCTACCGCTACTCGGGCCCGCCGAGCATCAACTTATCGACGTGGAGCGAGCGGCCCAAGGTCCAGGTGGCGATCAAGAACGAGGGCGACTACATTTTCGGCGGCAAGGGCGCCAGTGGCCAGAGCCACGCGGCCGTCACCAGTGCCAACATGGAGATCAGGACGCCGCAGACCCCGAAACCGACACCGACACCAACACCAACACCAACGTCGATGCCGACACAGACAGCAACAACAACGAACACGATGCCTCGCAGCTACCGAGCCTCGATGCCGGCCGAGGACTTCCGCAGTCTGAGGCTGCGCACGGAAACGCGAGGCGTGTCGCCAACGCCAACAGCGACAGCGACTCCGCCGCCGACGCCCGTAGAGCCGAAGCCGGTGGGGCCCACTGTGCGGATGGGGATCCCGGAGCAGCAGGAGTTCAAGGTGCCGATCACGGTGAAGCCGCTGAAGGACGTCGCCGTCGAGGGCGTGGCGGAGCAGCCGACGAAGCCGCCGACAGCACCGAAGAAGCCAACAACAACAGCAACCACAACTACGTCAATCACCCTGGTCAACGGGGGCAACGACGAGGCAGCGGCGGTGACGGCGTCGGCGCCCCGACCCCAGGCGTCGACGTCGGCGTCGGCGTTCCTGGCCACGCTGCCGCGCGTCAACAACGGGAAGCGGTTCTCGACCACGCCCCGAACGGAGCCGTCGACGGAGACGGTGACGTCGGCTCCCTTCGGGCAGAACACGCTGCGCAAGACAGGGCTGAAGGAGAAGATCCTAGCCAAGGAGGAGGCGGAGCAGGCGAAGCGCAACGGAACGGTGCAGGTGACCTGCAACAGCAACAGATCCAACTCGACGCCGTCACCAACGCCGCCGCCGGCAACAACAACGACTAAAACCACAATCCCAACAAACTCAACAGCAAGTGCTTTCAACACCGCCCACAAGTCGCCGCTGCCGGTGGCGACGCCCACCATCGGGAAGATGCTGCAGAGTGCCAAGCTGGAACTGAAGCTCCAGAAGTCCACCAGCGTCTACGTGAACCACAGCGGCCCCGTGACGCCGACGTCGACCCCGCTGGCGACCCCGAAGACCGCGCCCATCGTCGGCGGGGCGCCTCCGCCGCCGCCGCTGTCGATGCTGAAGCCCCTGACGGCGGTGGCGCCACCCGGCAGTGGGCGCGCGACCACGCCCCAGAGCCCGGACCCGCGTGACCAGCTGCTCGAGGCGATACGCAACTTCAAGCGCGACGAGCTGAAGCGGTCCTGAGGCGCCGGCCTGCGGGGTCCTGCCCAAGGTGTTTGAAAGCCTCGGCGAAGTCACAACGAACTCTCCATTCGTCAAGCTCCTGCTGCTGTTGTACATTTTTGTTGTCGTTAAGTTCTGAATGCAACCACAAAACGAAAAGAAAAAAGCGTATTTGAAAGGAATTATTTCTTGATTTTATCAAAATTGTAAATTAATTTTAGGATTTTATTTTGTTCTTTTTTGAGAATGGAGAACGCATTTTTAACGAGTTATTTATACGCCAAGTTATTGAATAACATGAACTTACTAATAGTTAATTTATAGTCTCCAATCGGAAGAAGGCACAAAGCTACAGGCGCACCGGAAATCCAAACAAATAGTCGATATGTATATTTTTTCTTCCCTTCCATACATCCACCATTCTACGGGAAATTTCCCCTCCCCCTCCCAACACTTCATCAACTTGATAACTTTTTATCTACACTTTTTTTAAATTGTATAAAATATTATGATTTTTAATTTCACTATTTTGTTTCACTTTTTTCTCTTCAGTTTTATAATTATTATTATTGATAGTTATTTTGTTTTTCTTTTAACGTATAAATTTATATAAATATATATTATTTTTAAAAGAAATGTATAATAAAAAGCATATTAAATATTACCAAATTAGTGGCAAGTGGTTTCCTTTCTAAGATGTGCAAAATTGCAGTCAGAAATATTTAATATTAAATAGAGAAATAATTCCTTTCCATCGAAAACTCATCGAGAGTATATGTTTAGTTACTTTTTATTTTCCAAGTTCGCTCCGAGAGCATAGCTCCCAGCTAACAAGACATTCCGTAAGATTTCATTATAAATTGTATTTAACACAGTTTCATTTTAACTAAAGAGAAGTATCCACTTAGTCGCTTTTAGAATGCTTCGTGGTATTTATGCTTGATCTTTGTCAATATACCGGTGTCACCCATGTCTGCATTGTAGCCAGGGCGGTACTTCATACCGGGAGCCTGAAAGAAGGGCACAGCGTGAAATTTTTGTAAATTGCATACCACCCTACCATCGAACTCACATTGAACCAAACGTCACGCCAGATCTTGCCACTGTCGGCATCGCGGATCAGCTCGGGCACATCGTAGCGCGGCACGTTGAAGTAGTTCATAATTGTGCCCTTGTTCGTGCAATATTTCATGCGGGCCTCGCACCATTCCGCCTCCTGTGGGAAGCGCCAATCGTGCATCTTCTTGTTGTGATGATCGATCTCGAATTGATTGAAATCGATGCGTTCGATGTCCTCGACGACGACTTCGGTCTCACCGCCGGCTGTCCAATCGTAGATCAAAATCTCGGCATGTTCGCTGATCTCGCGCAGGAAATGCTGCTTGTACGTGGTCTCCATGTCCTGCAAGTACTCGTTGGTGAATACCTTCGAGTTCACTTCGTACTCATTGTTGCGGGCCTTGATGCGACTCTGCAAGGGAGTAGGGCATTAGGAAACAAATCCCAACGAAGATGCAAAAATGTACTCACCTTGACCGCATCCACCGGACAGTCGAGGTAGATGACCAGATGTGGCCTCATCAGCTCGCCGATGGTGTTGGAGCGAATCTCGTGGTAAACAGAGCGAGCACCGCGCGAGATGTACCCATGGCGGTACATTGTCTCCAGGAAGACAAAGTCCGAGTAGCAGCTGCGGTCCATGACGACTCCTTGGCCGGTGGACAAGACATGGGCCAACGCATCGATGTACTGGGAGAAGCGCAGCATGTACATCCGAATCTGGAACTGAGCAGCCAATGGATGGTTGGGTTCACGGCAGAAATTCACAATATCGTAAGAGCGACAATTTTCCGGCAATAGTGGATCTAACTTCCGCATATCATAGCCGTACGGATTGATGTACATCATGTCCATGTTGGCCTCTGGCATGTAGAGCATCTCCAGTTCGTCGGCAAGCTCTTTAGCGAATTTGGTCTTGCCTGCAGCAATCGCACCCTCGACGCAGATGATTTTGGAATTTTCATCGAAGCGCTTCGAGGTCTTGTCGAAGAAAGTGTTTAGGATTCCGTAACGCTTCTCCTTGTAGGGATAGGGCTTCTCTTTTGGGACGCGGGGACCGCCGCGCATCGATTTGCCTGAAATGTTGCATTTTTGCGCCAAGGCGGCGGGCAGGGCGGACTGTGTGTTGAGCAGGGGGGTTGCGTTGCGGCCGCACAGGCGGACGATGCCCACTCGTAAGACGGCAGTCATGCTGTGGAGAAAGAGAAAGACAATAATTAGTAGATCTTATTCCAGGGAATGCGACGCAGATGAACGCGACGGTGTCGACGTCGAGGTGGTCGACGTTTCCAGCGGCTACGAAGACTCTGGGACCACCAGAACTGTTACATCACACACTCGACCCGCTATCGACGCGTACAAGCGACATCCAGTGGGCGAGGTGGTGGCATCGAATCATATGCACATGATTAGTCAGAGGTTGCCTGAATTCCTCAGAGAATTTCAGTTTAATTTCCTAAAAATATATTTCGAATTCCACAAGAAAATCGAGTTCACTCACTTTTTTCCAATTCGTTTCTACAAAAATTTAGCGCACCAACAACAACATGGGTGATAGCATGACAGCTGTCAAGCAGTGGTGGAAGTGACAGCGGCGCTGAATGCGCTGATGTTTGGGACATAGGCGACATCTACTAGTTGCGTGCTGAAGTGAGTAAGAGCGGAACGGTGAAAATGGAACGGCTATATTTGAATATTTTAATAAATTTATTTTATTCAAAATAATCAATTAGCTAAATAATCAATTAGCTAAGAAATCAATATTATATCTAGATAATTAAAAGAAAAAAATACAATGTCGGGAAAAAACGTTATATTCATCCTTTAAAATGGGAACTCATTATTATTAAAAATATCTTTAGTTCTTGAGAACTTATCAGAAGTTTATTGAATTACAAAGAACAATTTTTTAAATAACATATTTTAGTATATAAAAATTGCGTATGAAAAGAAAACAACAAGTAATTTATATAGGAAAGAAAATACGATTCAACACAAGCCATTGGTTCAAAAAACTCCAAAACTGATAAAAGGTATTGCAGAGCAATAAAAATCATATTCCGAAAAAATTCCAATATTGATTAAAATTCCACTCAAATATATAAACAAATACTATGTAGTGTATTAGGGAAGCATGAGACAATTATATAAAAGGAATGATTTCAGTGGGAAGCGCTCAGAAATACCGTGGAATTTCGCGAGAGAGAAAATGAAGCTTCTGTTGGTTTTCGCAGGACTCGCGGCCCTGTTCGTGGGCTGCCAAGGATACAGTTTTCTGATTCCAGCGAGTGAGATATTGGCTTTTCTCCAGTGTTTTGTTTTTGTTTTTTTTTTTGTTTGGTTAGGATTGTCCAAGGTATTAAAAACATTGTTTTTGTCCAGAAATCCGTCACCCCGGTGTCTGCATCTACAACGGGCTCTTCCTAAAGCCCGGCGACAACGCGATGCCCTCCAGCTGCCAGAACATGCACTGCAACGAGGACGGATCCATCCTTGTCCAAGGGTCAGTAACGATGACAACTCCCGGCCTTGGCTCGAGACCATGTGAAAATTGTCCCATTGCAGGTGCGGCCACTACGACATGACCGACTGCCGGGTGATCGACCCGATCCACCTGGACAAGCCCTACCCGGACTGCTGCAAGATGAACTTCCTCTGCCGCATGGCCAACGGCGAGACGTCGAATCGCCAGGTCTCGCCGCTGGAGCGCAAGATCTACTCCTAGGGAGGGAGGGCAGCGACCATGGATATCATTTTTTGAGATATCATCAAGTACTTAATTAGATTTCTGGATAATTTTACTTAAATTCAAAATTTTTAATAGCATTTTTAATAAATACTGAAAGTATTTTCGTATCACACTCTACATTATTCCTTAATTCAATAATTATCATATGAAATAGACAAATAAATATGAGAACATCATTTGCATAAAAATTAAATCGAAGTAATTTAAGTTTGGAATGAGCTTTGACATTTGGCAAAAATAAAAATCCAAAGTAAAAAATTAAAATTTAATTTACACAAATTAAATTGTTTTTCACATATTTTTCCCGAAAAAATGAACAACATTTTCAAAAAAACAAAACTTTTAAAATACTGTCAATAAGAGAAATGCCAATAAAAAAAGAACAAAAAATATAAAAGATAAATTTAAAATATATTAAAAAAATAAATAGTTAATATCAAGGAGCTAAATAAATTATTCTAAGTGATATTGCATTAAATTAAATAAACAAATTATTTCCTAATTCAACTACTGCCGATCTCGTTATATCCGCCTCGGCTTCCGGTTCCGCTCACGCCTCGTTGTCGAAAACATTTGGTATTATTTGATCGTCCTCGTCCTCCTCGTCGTCCTCATCATCTTCTTCGTCATCTTCGTCCTCATCTTCGTCGTCGTCCTCATCGTCGTCCTCATCGTCTCCTTCTTCTTCTTCGTCATCGCCTTCGTTCGCAGCGGTTGCGGTGCCCTTCAAGGGCGCCGTCCCGGAACCGGAAGCGAGTCCGGTGGCCGCGACTTCGATGCGCGTTTCGGACTCATTTTTTATTGGAATTGGCGATGGTGATTTTGTTGTTGTCGCATTTGTTCTTGTGTCATTTGTTGTTGTTACATTATTTGTTGATATCGCATTTGCTGTTGTTGTTGTTGTATTTTGTATCGTGGAATTCATCGTTGTTGTATTTGTTATTTTCGTTGTAATTGGCCTCTTCATGGTGGGAAAAATCAAAGGAGTGGCTGTTGGACGGCGCCTTGTCGATGCTTCCTCTTCCTTTTCTCTTTTCACTTCTCCCTCGCCTATTGTTGTCTCTTTCTTCGCTTCAATTTTTTCATTATTCGCTGCTGCTGCTGTTGTTGTTGATCCTAATGCCAAGGCAACAACAGGTGATGGCGTATTAGTCATTGTTGTTGCTTTCTGTGTTGCCATCGTCGTGGTTGACGTTGTCGCTGTAGCTTTCGGTGTTGCCATCGTCGTCGTCGTCGTCGTCGATGGCTCGTTCGGATAATACGGATAATCGTTGCCATGCGGCGGCGTGATCCTCGGCGGCATCGTCGACGTCATCAGGAACTCGTCGACAATCTCGCAATTCTTGCCCAAGTACCCCTGGCGACAGAGACAGCGATAGCTGCCGTCCTCCTTCGCGAGCGAAACGCATTTGCCTCCGTTTTCGCACGTGTCCGGGTTCTCGTCGCAGTAGGTCAGCTCTGATGGAAGAGAGAGCGAGGGGGAGAGAAGGATAATGAGAAGTTAGAGACATTTTTTGATAATAGGATAAAATATAAATCAAAAAAAGATTTGTTCCCCCATTTTTTGTGCCAGCAATTATTATTTTGGACCATGTTTTTCTGGTTGCTCTTCTACGGATTTCGAACCAATTGTTTGTCAACTTCTCGATTTCTCATTAGTTTGACTTTGGCATCACCGACCAGGTACGCTCGCGGCTGCCTCGCCCCGCCCACTTACTTTCGTCGCAGAGCAGGCCGCCCCAGCCGGGCCGGCAGTTGCACTCCCAGGGCCTCTCGCAGTCGCCGTTCACGCAGCCCGGGTACGGATGACACGACTCGCACTTGGGGCCCATCCAGCCCACTTTGCAGCTGCAACGGAACGAAATTAACATGGGAATTTAATCAAGAACACACACACCACACGCACACACACGTAGTCACATGCATGTCGGTTCGGTTGGCCGCACAGGGTTGCCGACCATCGTCGCCTTATGATTTAATTAAGTGCCGTCAGCTGTTGAACAATGGAGCGAACCAATGCTTGGCCAGCTTTTTGAGCGAGGCGTTTTATAAGATTTCTGTGAAGCTTTGTGTAGTTAAAAATAGAAAATGCATCTTTTAAAATATTCGATTGCATTGCTCTTTTTAAGTGATTGTTGAATTAATAAATTTCTTAATTATGAAAAATTAATATATGATATATATAAATGTATTCACAAACGGATTTTCAAGTATAGACAGCATTTCATTGGACAACTTTTAAAGCAATTATAAATTACAGTGGTCTTTGAAAAAATATTAACTCACATGACTATTAATATTAATTTTATTTTTGTTCAGGCTTTTCTTAAGTCTCTGTAGTAATGCAACACGCTGCATCTGCCCTTTGGCAACCCTGCGCCAACCACACCCGGCCCCGCACACGAGACCGCCGTGCGTGGACGTGGTCGAGCATGTGGCAACGCCGATTGAGGACGCACTGACGCCGATGTCGATGCCGATGCCGATGGCGGCCACCGGAAACGGAACCGGACACGGAATACCTACCGACACTCGCCGGGCTTCCGGCAGTAGCCGTGTTGCTTGCTGCAGTCGGGCGCGCAGATCGCTGCAAGAAGAGGGAGAAGAGGCCGAATGAGGCGAGGGCGACTAAAGAGAGGTGGGAGGAGACCAAGGGGGCGACCCAGGAGGACGGGGAGGAGGCAACCCCAAAGATGTTGATGAACTCACGCGTCTGGCAGAGCAGCCCCGTGTAGCCCGGCAGGCAGTGGCACTCGAGGGGCTTCTTGCAGGTCCCGTGCTGGCAGCCCGGCAGCACCGAGCACTCGCTGCACGTACGTCCCACCCACCAGATGCGGCAGCGACACTCGCCGGGCGCCTCGCAGTAGCCGCGCGTGCTGTGGCAGCCCTCGCGACATGTGGCTAAAGTGGGAGAAGCAGAGAAGAAAGAAAAAGGAAGTTCAGGAGAAAATTCAAATCAACGAAACCCATCAGGAGGTCCAAGCGAATGAGTGTGAGAGATAGAGAGAGAAAGAGAGAGCCTTACGTTCGGTGCAGAAGAGTCCGTCCCAGCCGGGCAGGCAGAGGCACTCGAAGGGCTTGCGGCAGGTTCCGTGCTGGCACCCGGGCAGCGGGATGCAGCGGTCGCAGTGCTCCCCAGTGTAGCCGATGCGGCAGCGACACTCGCCGGGCCGCTGGCAGTAGCCTGGGGCAGTTCAGCGATCCAGGAGATCCCGAAGATCCAGCGAGCCAGCGGTGCGGAAGGTCCGTCGATGACCGAGTCATGGAATGCAGTGGGAGAGTGGGTTTCCGGAGGTGATCCAGGAAAAGTGATGATAAATAGTAAAAAGAATGATATAATAATGAAAACAGATATAATAATTATAAAAATCATAAAATGTAATATATAATACAAAATAAAATAAAATTCTATAAATAAGTACTATTAAAAATAACGTAAAAATTAGTATATTTTTAGCATTTTCTATTGAAATATTAAGTTAAGCAATTTGTTAAGCAATTTGTTAAGCAATTTGTTAAGCAATTTGTAAATTATTCTTACTGTTTTTTCATAATAGTTTTTTTATTCATCGGGAATTTTTCTAAATATTTATTTCAACTAATTTTTCGCAGAATTTATTTTCGGAATACTAAAAAAATTTACATTACTTTGATCATTTACAGGAAGTATTTAAAATATCTATTTCTAAATTTTTTGCAAATTATTTCTAAGCATCTTTTTGGGGTAGTCGATCAATTTTACCAAATTTTTTAATCAAACATTTAACATTTTTGTTGTTTTTTGACATATTTATTACTTCGAACTATTTTGTCGTATAATTTCCAATAAAATTTTCGAAATAAATTTTTAATTTATTCGAAATTATTCTAAAGGGTAGTTTAAAACTATATTGAAAATTGAATATATTGATGATTTTCTCAAATTATTTCTAAAATTTATTTCTCTTGTGTTTTTTGTATTTTTCGTTGTGTTCGAACCATTTTTGCACAAAGCTTCTTAACAACTCCCTTGTACAAGACCTTGCCTGAAATTTTTTTGTATTTTGAATAAAATTTCCACTCACCGTTCATGGGGTCGCAGCCCTTGCGGCACATCGGCACCTGGCAGAGGTCGCCCTGCCAGCCGGGCAAGCACTTGACGTCGCCCTTCGCGTCGCAGACGTAGTGGGAGTTGACCTGGTTCTGCTTCGGCTTCTCGCAGGCCTACGGACGGAGCGGATGGCAACGAAGCAACGGGTGAGAGGGACGGGGAGAGAAATAGAGGGAGGAAGAGTCCACTCACCCTCTGCTTCCACTGCGGAATGTTCGGGCTCGTGTAGCGGCCCTCGTAGTTGCGACGACTGGCCGCGGTCGGACACGGCGGGACCACGAGGAGCCAGAGCGAGGTCAGCAGCAGCAGAGACGGCGACGACATCGTCTTCGCAGGATGCTGGAGTGCGAGCGAGAGGGCGAGGTGCGAGCGAGTCGGTCGATGAAGATGTAGGAGAAAATTCCAAGCGCCGGAAGAATCCTTCAGAGGAAGCAGAGAGGGTGAAAGGAATTAGTGAATTCAATCAGGACGTTTGAGGAGATTAAAATTGATCTACAAAATGTATAAAAATTCTTTATATTTAACTTAAATCATGTAAAAAGTCTTCAAAATCTATTCCTCAAATTGTGTAAAAATTAATTTAAAAAATTAATTAAAAATATCCAATAAACGTCAGCATTTAAAATTGTATTAAAAATAACATTCAAAGTAGACTCGAGAATTTTCCACAGTTTTAAATACTTGACATGACTTCAACTATTTTCGAGCTCCTGGAAAAATGTTCAACTTTTCGCAGACAAGCTGGAAAAGAAAGAATAGGCAAGAGAGAATGCGACAGAGAGAGGGAAACATTTAAAATTTTATTAAAACTTCAAACTTGATCGCGAGCTCCTTTGCAGCTACTCATCTCACCTCCTCTTTCTCTCCGCCACCTCTGTCTCCCTCTTCCACTTCCACTCTCTCGCTTTAACTCTGTCACTCTGCTACTTATTCCCACGTCTTCTGTCTCACTTTTCACTCTGCCGTCCCACTCTGCCCCTGTCACGAGTGGAACAAAATGTCGTCTGTCGCCAGTCGCCGGTCGCCGGCACCGCTAACGAAACGTCAGAAACTAGCGGCAAAGTTGAAAAGACAAATGGTTCTGAAAAAAATATGGCAGCACGGCGAAAACTTTAAAGACCGGCAGACATTGCTGTTGTTGTTTCTGCCGTTGTCACTGTTGTTACTATTTTGGATGAGTATTAGTAACTTTATTTTTTGTCCTGATACTTTTTCTTTTTGTTACTTCGTTTTTTTTGTTACTTAGTTTTTTTTGTTACTTCTATTTTTTGTTACTTTATTTTTTTGCTTCCTCTGTTGTTGGCTTTTTTGATGTTCTCGTTGTTCCTGCTCCATTGTAGTTGTTCTCGCTTTTGTTTTGTTGTCTTTGTAGTTGTTTTTGTTATTCCAGTTGCGAAATTAGATTCGGCGGAAAAACTTTGTCGCCTCCTTCTGCTCGAAGGGTTCGCGACAATGGCGGCGCCCCGTCTCTGCCGGCGCTTCAGGTCGTCGTCGTCGTCGCTATCGGCAGCTGACAAAATGGCGGCCACCGCCCCGAGCCGGCCGGTCGGTCGTCGCTGGTGTTGGCAACGCGACACGCCGTCCGGACGCTAAGATTATCCGCTTGTCTTCCTTTATCCACTTAGCGTTCGTCGTCCTCCGCTTCCTCTCCCTACCTCCGTCCTCCATCTGTGTTGCTCCTGCTTCTCCTTCGTTGGTTGCTCGTCGCTCGTTCCTTCCTCCGACTTGGTTCGGTGTTGAGATATTCTCCATTTTAGCCTCGGTATTAAAAATACCTTCAGGATAGCAACAACAGCAGCGATTCTACTGGGATTTAAATTCCAGGCACTTGAAGTGTTGGATTTTTGTAATATTCTTCTTAGAGCCTTAAGTATTTGAATTTCAAGTGATCATAGAAATGTACTCAATTTTCAAAAATGTGTTTTATTATAAATTACGATTTATTTTCTCATATTTAATTTAATATTTTTCATATTTTATTTTTCCATACTCATTTTTCCGTAATTATTTTGCCATATTTATTTTTTCCATATTTTTCATATATTATTGTTTTTTATACTTTATTCTTATATTATTTTATAGTTTTCTCGTATAATTTTTTTTTCATATTTTGTTTTTTAATATCTTATTCATATATATATCATGCAGGACAACAAATAATTCTGAATTTTGGTTTTCTACGAAATTTTTATTTTTTATGTTGTTGTTCACGTTAACTGAAAATATTAAATACCTTTTCACATCTCATGCCTTGTGTATGGAAAACATGCCATTTTCAATTGATTGCTGAGAAGCGACCTCTTCACGCTGATTGCTTGATTTCTGCCACAATATCCCTGTCTCGCTCACCCTCGGACCCCGTCAGTCGCTCTCTGTCGCACTTCGCGCACCATATTGAGGGAATCATGCATTTTTGATGATGTGAAATATTTTCCACATTCACATTTTATTGCGTTCGTCTCTTTTCGCTTCCCACTGCCTTGCGCTATCGGTCGCGCTGTCAGTTTTCTGTCCGTCTCTGTCATCCACACCCGGCGCTGTCTCGCTCCCACCCCCGCACTTTCTCTCCGTATCTCTTCGTGATTCGCGTCCTTTGACAACACTTTTGACATCCTTTCAGTGGAATTGATTGCGCCCCGCTGCTCCTTCAATGCGCCGACATGGGACGAGTTTCGCTTCCAACGCACACCAACACACACTCACACACGCGCTGGCACTGACACAAACAGACGCTCAGCGGTTCAAACAATGGGCGTCCAGAGTTGCCAAGTATTCTAGTAATTCAGTTCGATAAAATTAACTATGGAATTGAGTTATTTAAAGCATTACTGGCACATTTTAATTTTACAAATTTTGTTTGGAAACAATATTTTTCAATATTTTTAATTTTTCTTAAATTTTTAGGATTTTCTTCCATGCAATTTATAAATGACATTTAAAATGTTCACAAATAAGATTTCAATAAAAAATGTATGTGTTTTTGTTTAATAAATTTACAATATTTCCATATTTTTTATTTTCCTTTTTTCAAAAATACACATTTTTAATTTTTTTATATATTTTCAAATAGTTTCATTTGTTAATGTTTAATATATTTTTTCAGTTTTAAAAGGACAATTTGCAAGTAGTTGGCAACTATGTGTGCATTTTGTTATTGTTGCATTGTTGTTGCTTTTGTTGTAAAGTTCTTGATTTCGCACAATTGAGCAGTTGACAACTTATTTCGAACAATGACAATTTGCAGCGACCGCTGTTGTTGCTCCTCCTTTGGCTGTTGTTGCAATGGCATTGTTGATGTTCGTTGCTCGTTGTTGTTGTCGTTTTTGCTGTTTTCGCTGGGTGTCGTTGTGTTTTTGTTGTTGTTGAGTTCTCGTTATTTGTTATTGCCGTGGAATGCCCAGCAGCAATTTTCCACTGCACTTGGATTGAATTCTCTCGAGTGTCATTTATTTCAATTGCATTCGAATTCCGTTTTCGAACATTCGCCTCGACCTTCTCCTTCATCACTCGTTCGTCTCCCAGTCCTCGTCTCTCCCTCATTCGTCTCCTTCTCCTCGTCTTCGTCTTCTTCTCCTTCGGCTCCCTCTCTCCTTATATCAGTTGATGAAATCTAAAATATGTTCTCTTGGCAATGCATGTTGTTCCTCTCAAACTTATTATTATTCCATTCTCCTCCTCATTTTCATTCTCCCGCTCATTCTCCGTCTGAGTCTCCCTCCCATTCTCCTTCTCGCTCCTCTCTTCTCCCCACTCCCATCTCCTTCTCATCCACTCACATTGATTAATGTCCTTGCGAATATTTCAAGCGATGGCAAGGAGTGAATGGAAATCGAAAACTGCTACATTTTCCATTCACACTTTAAATAGAATTTTTAATACAAATAACTGGCACAACCAATATTTCAAATATAAATTATAGTCACAAGTGTTTCAGGTTTTAATTTAAAAGAATTGGGAAAATTTTATATAATTCAAAAGAAATATGTATTGATTTTTATAATATCGACAACAAAAGAATTCAAAACTTTCAAAAAAATATAAAATTTTCTATTGAAAATTATATAACTTTTGTGGAACAAAAAATTATTTAACTCAAACAAATTTAGAACAGAAATATATTTTATATATTTAATTGGACAAATTGTTTTAATTAATTATTTCACATTTATTGAACACTATTTGAGTATATACTATTTGAGTACTTTTATTTTTGTTCACTTTCTCGGTTTTATTCATTCAATTAGCAATTGATTCATTGTTATACAAAATCATCTCTTTATTTTCGCTTTTTCACTCAACCGATGACTTGTGTTTTGGAGAATAATGTTTTCACTTTTTCCATTTTGTGAAGATTTTTTTAGTATTTTTTGTGCTCCAATATGATTCACAACTACAGAAGAAGGCGCTGAAAGCCGGCAAGAAGGAGCGGGAGCGGGAGGGAAGGTTTCTGTCTGGCTTTGGGCACAATCGACGCATTCGCGAAACTAGGCTAAAGAAATCACCGGCAGTTGACATGACTTTTGCCGGCGCGGCCTCCAACAAAAGCCGCGCCACATGAGTTTATTTATTTTTAAGTTTTCATCGATGTTGTTGATGGCCAGAAACGACTTTCGTTGCTTATGCAAAGCACGTTCTTGGAAACCGATTTGTTTTTGTTTTTCACATCTTGGTTTTCTGTATTTATGTGGTTTCACTATTTTCTTTTACGTTATTTGATTAAACAAATTAAAAAAAAAATAATGTTGTATTAAATATTTGAATAATTATTCCCTGTAATTTTAATTTGTTGTTCGCCCACAATTTTTTCTTGAAAATTTGAAAACATTCAAAACTATTTTCACTTTAGAAAATGTTCTTTAAAAATCTGTAATTGGGCTCAATTTTTGAATTGTATATATTTTTAGTTCAGTTTCATCTTAACAAATTGGGAATTTTTGAAGTATTTGTATATGTTTTTTTGTGAATTTCTGTTATTGTTGTATTCATATTCTATTTATATTTACATTTCAGCATTTTTGTATTTATACAAATTTTGTATATACATTTAAATTCATGTATTTATAATTAATTTATGTGTATTTTATCATTTAAGATTATGATGCTATTTATTTTATCATAAATCAAATTATTTTATTTTTATTTATATTAATTTTTAAAATAGTTTTGTTTGTTTTTACTTCTTAATTTTGTGGAAACTAAGCTGCAGCTAATCGATCGATCGAACCAGAGTTCGTCGACCTGTTGAACAGATTTTTCCGTTCTCCACACTGACTGACTCGCATACCAAGTAGTCGTATTCTCTGGTTAAACAACAACAAGAAAAAAGCCAAACACCAAAGTTGAAACTCACGCACTTGTTTGTTAATTTATTTTCCCAAATTATTTTCTCGACGATGCCGACGTCCAACAACAAGGGAAAATCTTCCAAAAAACTATTGTCGAACTTGACTTTGACTTCGACTTCGATTCCGAATTTCACGACGATGGCGACGACGTTGGTTTTGAAGCGCATGCGCGGCTCGATCGCAGGCGACTAATTTCGTCGGCCTTAACATTGATGGCTGGAAGCTGGTGACGAATTGGCCGAGTTGGTTGTCGTTGTTGGTGCTGCTGTTGTCGCTGGTCGGACACCACCGGAATGTGGGCCAATCGGTAGACAGCTGTTGCCCTCCTGCAGCAACCGGCCTTCGGTCGGCGCCCAGAACCCGCTCAGAACCGGCTGCTCTTCTTCTCCCTCACTCTAACTCCCTTCTCTCTCTCCCCATCTTTCTCTCGCCTCTAACTCTCTCCTGCCGCATTTCTCTTCAATTCTGCACTTAAGTTTTCTCTTCCTAAGCTTTCTTTTAATTTCGCTCTCTGCTTCGTTTACGCTCGCTCATTTTTATTTCTCTTGTAGTTAGTTCGAAAGATTCTTTCTATCATTTTCATCCGAGTGTAAGGGACATTTTTATTGTTTATTCAACTCTCTCTCACCTGCTCGTCTTCTCTCGCTGTTCCTCGCTCTCTCTCTCTCTCTCTCTCTCTCTCCTTATTTCGCTGTTCTATGCTGTTGATCGTAGAAATCCAGTCAATTGACTTGCGCTAAAATTAAGAGAGAAAACTGATTTAAACTGAAATTAGAAAGAGAGAGAGAAAGTGAAGAAAATCGAGAGAGAGACAGAGAGAGAGAGAGAGAGAGAGAAAGGAATTCGGTCCAAGGAGTCAGTCAAGGCCTAATCGAAATGGAGACGATGAAGGAAAGGTTGAAACTCGAGTTAAGGAAGATGCAAATCATGGAGTGGAGTCTGAAGGAGATGACGACACTCACGCCTCCTCCACCCACACCCCACCGCACTCCCCTCACTCCACGCACCCCATCCACGACCCGCGAACCACGTGGGGTGAAATTTCAGAAAAAACACGCGAACACGAAGTACTTGAAGGGTTTGGCGAGGCATCGCGATTTGACACCAGGGTGCCGAGAAGCCAAGGTGAGAGGAGGGAGAGGGTGAGAGGGCGGAGGGAAAAATGTGAAAAAAAGAAGATCAAAAAAACATCAAGAAGCCTTCATCTTCGCGATCTGCAGCTGATGGGTTGAAATTTCATGAGGTGAAGGAGGATTTTTTATGTTGTGGGATTTGATTTCAATGAAATGCGGTCGGTGAAATGGAGAGGAAACGGAAGGAGGGGGGGGGGGTGGAACAGGGTGAGGCGACTGATTTCGTGGCTGTCAAGGAAGCGCTTTGAAGGATTTTGCATTTGATTGTCTCGAGGAGAAAAGATGAAATTTTGAAATTCACAAAAACCGGTGAAGCCCGACCGACACGAATGAGGTAAAACTGGCTTGAAATCCAGACGAAACTCCTCAAAACACAATTCATCAATTCTCCATCTTCCATCTCGCTCGACAGTCGTCGGCCTCGTCGTCTTCTGGACGGCCGTCGGTCGCTCAGTCGGTCGCAAGTTCTGCAGCCGCTTTGGAAAATTCAATTTAATCGAACTTTTGTGTCCCGACGACGACGTCGAAGTCTCCCCTCTCGCTCTCTCGATCTGGCTCCCGCTTTGGTGGCACAAATTGCCATGTCAGACACTCCATCAAATCGCAATCAATTTCCATTCCCCACGTCCTTCAGCCATCCTTCAGTGCGATCCCAGCATCTCCCTTTCTCTCTCTCTGAGTCCATCAGCCACTCCTCTCTCGACTCCTCGGCTCTTTTCGCTCCGACTTGACTCTCTCTTTCACTCCCTCACTTTTCCTTTCGCTCCTGTCAAAACGTCTCTCCCTCTCTCTGGGTTTCTTCGCTGCGATTCGTGTCGCTCTCGTCTCTAGCATCATTTTTACATTTCGTGTCGTCTCCTTCTGCTCTCCTGTCTAGTGCCATCTCCCTCCCTCGTGACCCTCTCCACCTCCCACTAACTCTTCTCAAGAATCCCATCTGAACACTGGACTTTCCTTCTCTCCATGGTTTCCGCACCCTCTCCCTCTGGCATATCAATCTCTGCCCCCGACTCCTCCGGCTCTCCACACTGCTGTTCTCTCTCCCTCTCTCTCTTCTCCGCCTCAACCGTCCCTTCTCTCGCTCTGCCTAATGCCTTCGAATCTAATCGTTCCTCGCTTAAACGGTTTCAGACAAAAACTTCATTTTTAATAGAAATCCCTACGAGGCCAGCGTGCATGGGAAGAATGAAGGGAACTGAAAGGGAGAGGGAGAGCTAGAGCGAGATAGAGTGCTAGTGAGAGACACGGGAGCAAAGAGAGCGGCAGAGGGAGGCGGAGAGAAATGAAAAGCTCATCTAATGTCAATCAATTGCGGATCGACCCGTGTTGGAAGCAGACAGACAGAGGGCGAAGTTTGCGAAGGGCGAGGTTGATTTGGAAACAGGTGAAAGCGGTGAATGCGGAGGACACAGAGGAAGAGACAAGGGAGAGGCGAGGAGGAAGAGACGGGCTCGCCTCTGGCTTGAGTTCTGCATCACGAGCCCGGCTCGGTCTCGTCGGATCTCATTCGAATGGCATTAAAACGACTCGATGGCTCGAATTCATCCGCCCAGGGCCAGGGCCAGAGTCAGCATCAGAATCAGGTTCAGGATCTCGCAGGTGGCGGTATCGCATCGAATCGACGTCGGTGGAAGCCTGCGCCTTGCTGTGGCATCGCCTCGTGGTGCGGGCTTCCGGGAACTCGCAATTAGCGCAGGTTCGGCGCCATCAATCCGGGAGATAGATGCATGCTGCCTTCTCACTCCCTCGCTCTCTTCCTGCCTCTCCCTCTCTAATCAACTTCCCTATCTACCGGTCGCTTTGTCTCCTTCTCTCTCTTGGTCTGGGGCGAAGTCCGAAGTTCGAATGAAGTTGCCACCAATTTGTGAATAACTTGCACTTGTTGTTGTAACCAAGAGAGTTGTTGTTGTTGTTGTCGTCGTCGTCGTCTTGTTCTTGTCATAGCACGCATTATTGTTGGTGTAATTTCAGTTGTTGTTGTCACTGTTGCCTCTGCTGCCCAAACCAAGAAGCTTCGATTCAAATCCAGAATCGCCCAAAAATATTCCCAGAAATCCACCAGGGCCGGAGTGAGACGCGCCCGAAAGGGACTTCATTAGGTAGCCGGAGAGAACGAGACGGAGGCGGAGAGGGGGGCGAGAGAGAGACCGGCGGATCCCGGTTTCGAGGGTTCCATGGGAAGCCCTAAAAAATCTCCCATAAATCCCCAGCTTTCCCAGATTAACCACGCCGACATCCTCGGCCGACGCCCTCGACCCCGCTTCTCCAGAGGGCCAAAATCAATGAAATCACTCGTCGATGGCTTCCGTCGCAACGACGACGTCGACGACGAGGACGAGGACGACGGCGGCCGGGAAGTTGCATAAATTAAGTGCAAAAGCGAGCGAGGAAATCCCTCAAATTACCATCGGGGAAGCCGTGTCTGAGACGAGGGCTGGGCGCGGCTGAGATTTCGAGGGTCCTGCGAGGAGGCGATTCAGTCGCGAGGGGGGGGGGGGGGTGGTCGACGGACGGATCGACGTGGCTCGGGCCAGACGTCGTTCTAATTGCTGGTCGGCGCCCACTCGAAGTCGACCCTTGGAAATCCACGGAAATCCCCGGAAATCCCCGGTTGAGTCGCTCCTAAGCCGAGGGCCTTTTCTTTCCTCTTTCCCCTCTCCCTCCCTTCCTCCCTCTTCACTCCTCCTGCACTCTTTCCACTCTCGCAAACTTTTACTCGGGCGTCGTCGCTTTGGAAAAGGTGTCAAAGCGCGAAAGTTTCGTCAAATCCACGGCGACGCCTCCGTTTCCGTTTCCGCCGGCATCGTCGCCGTTTCGAAAACTTTCGAGACGTGTGAGCGAATTTCACTCCCTTTTCGCCCCAGCTCCCTCTCACCCCTTTCACTCCCTTTTCTCTCCCTCGCTTTCACTGCCTTCTCTCGCACTCGCTGCCTCCGCCTGTCTCCAGTCCCTGCCTCTCCGCTCCCTCCCTCGCTGCCTTCCCTCCTCTTCCTCCTCCTCCCCGCACTCGCTGCTCCTTCGCCGCCCTCCTCGCCTTTGTTCGCCTACTTCCGTTCGCTTGCAGGACGCTCAGCCCAGGGTTTCCACTAATTAAAAGTTGCCGAAGGTCGGTCGAAGAGGCGGCGGGAGGTTGGATGGGGAGGCGAGGTGGGCGGCAGATGGCGGCGATTTTAATTAGCGGCGAAATGCGGGCGACAACTTTCGAAAAGCGCTTCAAAAGCGAAGAAAAGGCGCTCAAAGACGGTTGAAGTTACTAAATAAAAGAGCTCCAAATATCAATATAACTGGAATTAAGTGCGAATCGTCACGAAAACAACACAAATAACTAAAACTATTTTGAATAATTTCGAATTTATTCCAATATTCGGTATAGTTGAAAATTCTTAACAAAAAATTCTGAAAATTTTTCCAACTAAAAGTTAAACTAAAAATTAAATGTCGAGTTAAAAATACAAAATTAAAAAATTATTTATAAATATTTCTTGGAATGAAATTACAATGGTACAAAATAATTTTATGATTTAACCTATAAATATAGTAAAATTATAAATTTGTATTCATGAAAATAAGGAAATAACGAGAGGAACCCACAAATAAAGAAATAGTAAAAAGTATTTTTAATATATAAACAGAAGTATTTTGTAATAAAGAATCCAGAAAGAACACAATTTTTTGACTTAAAAAACAAATGTTCAATGTAAAAATCGAACAAAATAACGAATAAAAATCAACAAAAATTCTTTATTGTTTAAACTAAATTACTTAAATGAGAGTGAAGTAACAACTAAATAAATAGAAGATGTTCCCGAACAAGACTTAAAACTACCAGCGAGCCTCAACCTCGAGCCAAGTCCAAGACCATCGGATTCCATCGGGGCCCCGGAGGGATGGGGCGGCCAGACTTCGTCGACTACGCCGTGTTCTCGCCCTTGCCCTTGTCCACGGTCGCCGCCGCCTCCTCGGCCAGGTCGCGGGTGATGAAGTAGGAGGAGCCGTCGGGCCGCTTGCACTTGTACCTGACCTGGCAGCACTCCGGGTAGGGCTTGTCCGAGTGCAGGCGCTCGCCACGGTTGCAGCTCTCGATGCGAATCTTCCCGCAGCTGTGGGGAGGAGAGAGAGAGGGCAGAGGCAGATGTGGTCAGTGGTGGGGGGCAGGAGGGGCGTGGGTGCTTTGATTACCCTTCGATCAGGATCGAGCCGTCCTCGAGGCACGTCAGCTGCTGGCAGGGCCCGGGCCCGGGGTTGGGGCCCAGCTTGAGGGTCTCCTCGTGGTAGATGCACTTGCCGGGGTTCGCTGCGAACAAGAACAACAACAACAATGCAGCAAACATTTCAACAGCAATAATTTCACAAAAACTATTTTAAAGACGATAGAGAATTTTAAAGAAAAAGAACTATCATTTTCCATCCTTTCAACTACAATCACAATCGACAACCATTGTCAATCATTTCAAATCAATCATTCAAAATTCAATTATTCCAAATTCATCCATTTTCAATCATTTCAATTTCATCCATTTCCACAACAACCATTTCAAACTCATTTAATTTCCACCATTTCAACAACACTAATTTTCACTCATTTCAACAATTATTTCCACCAGAGCTGCACCATAATTCTAGCCACAATCATTTCAAAATAATCCAAACTAAGAAATTCACTACTTTTTTCCAACTCCTTGTCGACTCATTTTAGGCTCCTTTTGGATTTCTTTTCGATTCCCTTTGGACGTTTTGGACATTGAGTTGTTGCCGACACCCACCTGGATCCGCGGGAATCGTGCCCGAGTACGAGGCGCCCTCGTGCGTCCACAGCGTGAGCAGAAGGAACCCGATCACGCAGGCGGAGGACGATGACAACAACAACAAAACACCCGATCGCTCGCTCGATTTCGTACGCATTTCGACGCTTCGGCGGTCGCCACTGGACTGAAGTCGGCCGGGGAGCGACGAGATCCGCGAGGCCCCGGAGAGACGGCGGCAACGTCGGCGTCGGCAGCGGCGGCGACGGCTTCGATGGGACGAGAGTCAGTCGGAGATGATGAAGAAGAAGTCGCTGAAGGTGATGATCGTGTTGCCGACGTTGAAGAAGATGTTGTTGACGTTGTCGATGGCGATCGTGGCGATTATAATTAATTCGTAACGCAATTCCAGAAAGCATTAGTCAACTGGAGTGGATTTGTTTAATTTCATTTATTTTCGACTGTTTCTTCTGTTTTCGTATTCTTATGTAAGTCGAAAATTGTTACGAATTTGTTGCTTTATTTTAATTTTTTACTTTTGTGCATTATTTTCGATTAGACTTTGTTTTGATTCGTGGTTTCGTAATGTGCGAATTCCCTGACTGGGGTCAGAGGTTATCGACTGGCTCGGGGTGCTATTTTTATTTGCCATTAATCATCAACTGTGTTGACGTTGAAACCGAGCTCACCAAATACAAAAATGGCAGATCGAATTCCATCTACTTTTCAATTACGAGACCATATCGATGCGATTGCAATTCACAGATTAAGAATTCGATCACACCAACAAACCCAAGGCACACGAACAAACCCAACTCACGAATACTAGCGCAACTCACAGCAACGAATCGAACTCACGGACTCGAGCCCAGTTCACAGATACGAAAATCCACACTATCGGCATCGCGGGAAAAGTTCTAGAACGTCGGCTCGTATCTGGCGGATTCAACAATGCGCTCCATTGAGCTCTGCCGCCGCCGCCGCGTCCGACAGAACGATACAGAACAGATACGCAATTATCAGCGAGCCATGGGAACGCGGCGAAGGAAGATCACGCACACCACAGTGCGGGCGAAAAGTGTTCGGACTAGGCGAAAATCGCTTCGTCGTCATCGATAACGGGGCAAATTTGAAGGACTTCGAATTTAAGGATTTAAAATTGTATTTTAATTTACCTTGTCTTCAACTTCACCTAAATTTACCATCGTCTTCGTCTTCTTCATAGTCCGAAAATGTACCTTCGTCTTCAGCAACAGTTTTAGCGTTAGCTTCATCATCGCTAAAATTTACCATTGACTTCATCTTCGTCATCACCAAAATTCACTTTCGTCTCATCTTCATCTACATCTCCATCTCCACCATCATCACATGTTCAGCCCCATAGTCATTGCCATCTTCATCTTCATCTCCCACCTTCACCCCTTTGCCACTCACCAACGTCACCATCGACGACTCCACCCCCGGCTTCATCATGTCCAACGTTATCACTCCTCCTCCTCCTCCCCGTCCTCATCATCGTCCGCCGTCATCGCCTCCTCCCCGGCGGCATCTGGGCCATCGCTGGTTGTTGACGTTGAAACGGTCACGTTTTATTGACTCTCGATGTCCTCAATATTTGTCGGCATCATCACCAGTGACGGCACAAGTGTAGTGGGAAAAAGTGTTGTCGATGCATTTTTAGCTTTGTTTTTGCAAAAAAGGGTCGCACATTTCTTGCAGTTGAGCATCGAAATATTCGCTAATTGCGCCTGTAGAGAGGAACCAGTGTTGGGCAGTTATTAAAAAGTGTAAGATCTAATTTACTAATACCTTTACTTACGAGTTGAAAATATATAAAATATATTAAAATATTACTTTCTCCATTTTCCAAATTTTCAGATTAATTGTCATTTTATTTGTATATAATTTTTTTAATTTTATTTTTTAATTTCATTTTCATTTTTTTGTTTTATTTTTCACTTTTCACCCGTCCCATAACACTGACTTCCTCCCACAAGCATTCTCTAATCTCTCTCCACATCCTTTCCATCGAATTCCATTTCATTGGAGTCGTCGTGGCCAGAACTTCGTGCGCTTCCCAACACTGCTCCGCCGACTTGAATGCGAAAATTAGGAAAACAAGCTGTTAATTAATTTAATCGACGGCACGCTTGTCAAGAGCCGCTTAATTGGGCTTCAGAACTCATTTAAATGTTTCGCAATTATTTAATTGGAACGAGTTCATGATTAGATTAAGTTTTCAAATGAGGTCGGAACCCATATGTAGTGGGAGAAGCAAGACAGAGGGAGACAGAGGGATAGAGAGAGAGAAAAGAAGACGTTGATAATGAGGAGGAGGAGGAATTTGGAACATTTTTTATAGAAATGAAAGTGCGTAAAAACTTTGGCTGTCAAATTCACTAAATCCATAAAAAACCTCTTTTGTAATTTAATGAAACTGAGTAAATATTTATTTATTTTGCTTTATGAGTTATTTATTAAAACAAACAGCAACTTGCTGAAAACGAAGCTCGGATAAATATATTTATCATTATATATTATCACTAATATACTATTCGAAATATGATTTCATCTACGATCGAAAAATAATAACTTTTTAACGAAACGTAAAAACGAGTGCGAAAAATTAATGATCACAAAAAATGGTATTAAATTGCGTGTTGATAGCTTAATGAAGAAAATCGAAATTTTATGGTCATTCAAGAATGAAGAAGTATAAAATTGAAAACGAAAAAATATAATAATTTAAATAAATCTACATATAAATGAACACAATAATGAAAAAACCTTAATAAAGTATAAAAAAAAATTTTTTTAAAAATACATTAGAAAAATACCGATTGAAGGTGATCGAATTAAATTTAAAAACGTAAATCAAAAGTCTTTCGTAAGAAAAAACAAGCATTATAAATAATAACGAAACAATACATTTTCAGTATTTTCACTTTTGATGAGAAGGCAAACATTTTAAATGCCGATGAGTGCGACCAAAGGAAGACGCGAAAAAATCACACATACAGCGGCTGTAACAGCAACAACAACAACAATAATTATAACAACAGCAATAACTATGTTAACAACAACAACAGCTATGGTATTAACAACAACAATGGCTGTCAACACCATCACGAGCAAAATCAACACCGACGTTGCATCAGTTGCCGAGTGCGGAGGGGCGCTGATTGAAGTGGGCACCAACAACAACAACAACAACAACAACAACGGCAGCGACAACAACAACAATAATCACGTTGTCATCAGCAACAACAAGAATCCCATCACCAGCAATTGTTGTCAATATCGCTATAACAACAGCAATAACGGCAACGCCGCCGATGCATTAAAAATGTCGCTCGTGTTTTAAATGCATTTTAATTAAAGAGCAATTGTGCTGTCGCCGGGAAAAAATTAAAACTGCCACCGACGAAAAAAAATGCGAACATTAAAAAATGAAAGTAAATGCAAACACATAAAGCAAATAAAAAATGTAAAAATGTATAATATATAACCAAAGTAGAAAATAAATAAAAAATCAAAAGCGAGGGATAAAATAAATGAAAAAAATTAGGGCAAATAAAAGAAAACTTAACGCAAAATAAAACATTTCGAAATATAAAATAAATATAAAATGTAAAAATATTCTGTAAAAAGCATGAAGAGATCCTGCAGAGTGGAAAATCGCTTGTTGATTGCTCATCAAACAAGATGCAGCCTGAAAGCAGGCAACGCATTTCGACGTGCTGCTGGGTGGCGAACATAGGGCCTGAAAGTATGCCATGGTCACAGAGCCGAGTGAAGAGCTCGGAAGAGCTGCCAGATTAATGAGAAGCAACATTCCTCTTAATATGGAAGAAATACGTAAATAAAAGGGAAACAAATAACAAATAAATGAAAATAAAGGAAGTGTATTTAACGAAACAAACATAAATAAAAGAAATTGAAGCGATATTAATTAAAAACAAGTTAAAATACAACACAAAAAGTATAAATAAAATTAAAAGTAAAATGAAATAAAAACTAAAATTAAATAAGAAATAAAAAAATAAAGAATGTAATAGATATAAATAAAGTAAAAAATGTAAAATAAATGATTAAACTAAAATATATTAAATTAAGGAATGGAGATAAAATACAATTAAATCATGTGCTATAAAACAATGAAATGAAATTTTCTATCACCAATGAAGGCACAATTAATATTCAAATCCAACCACTTGAAGTCATTTCAGAGGCGAGAAAAACAGAAAAGCTTCGACTTGAAAATAAAATAATCGACAGTAAAATCAGCTCTAATTGCAGTAGCAGCAGCTGCGGCGAACGCTTGAGTGTCCAGGCCAGGACAAGTGCAAGGACACATGTACACACACTTATACGGGGCGCGGGCGAGGGAGAGGGAACGTGTGGGAGAGGGAGAGTGAGCAGGGGAAGGCTGTGAGACATGTGCAGGATGTCAGCTGCATGTCCGCAATTACAGTCGCATTTATTCGCAATTGAATTCATTAGGGAGGACCAGAACATAGAGAGCGAGAGTGAGGGAGTGAGAGGGGAAAATTAAGAGAGACAGAGAGAAAATTAGGGACCAAATGAGAGAACGTGTGCGAGGAATGAGACGATATGTCGTAAGAAGCCTCTAAACGGAGGAGTCGGCGAAAGGCGATGCCAGGACGAGTCAGAAGCCGGTGTCTCGTCCAAGTAACGAGAAGTAGGAGTAGAAAGGGAGACAATCATTGGAAAGAGAGCGAGAGAGAGAGAGAGAGAGAGAGATAGGAAGACTCCCACTGCCCTCAATTAACAAGTGGTTATTAGTTTTTATAACCATTTTTTTATTGCTCTGCAAAAACAGCAAAATAATGTGAAACATAAGAGAAGAAAAAAGGAGTTCAGAAGAAAAACCAAACGACCAATTACAATAATAATAAAATAGTATGAAAATAAAATAGAATTAAAAAAAAAATAATCCAAAAACTCTGCCAACAACAACAGTGTGAATTGCTGTCCATTGAAGCTCGAAATCCAATTAAGGATTTCGGTTTCTGCAATCGTTCGGAGCGCGGGAAATCGAAAAGAGCCAATCGGTGGGAGGAGCGAGAAGTTGGTTTCGCATGTGGGGATCATTAGCGAAGGTCGACAGCGGAGGGGGCAGCGGGTCGGGGTCAGGGGTTGGGTCGGAAAGTTGGCATCTGTCCCTGACAGGCTCCGTGTTCGAAGCTTGTGATTGCTGTGGACGCATTTGATTTTGAATGTTGGGAATGTGAAAATCCTCTAATTGAAAATGAAAATTTAAAAAAATATGATTGAAATATATTTGGAAAAGATAAATGAAAAAATGTATTCAGATGAAAGTGATGAATATTTTCTTTCTATTGCAGAAAGGAATATTTTCCACAAATTTCTCCCCACCAACTTGGTCTGATTTTTCAATTTTCTCCTCCTGACTCTGCGCCACTTTCACTGGGCTTTCAATCTGCCGTTCTTTTCACACATTTTCCTTCTTGCTTATTATTTTAATTGTCAGTCGGGGACAAGAAGAGAAAAGTTTTCCCATTCGAGCCAAGTTTCAGGCTCAATCCTTGAATTCCTTCAACTTCTGCTCTTCCACTGGCTTCTCATTTTCACCAACTTGGCTTTTCTTCCTCGACGCCTCCTTTTCTTGTTTCCCCTTTCTTTTCCTTTAACTTTTCTTCTCCCTCCCCTCAACTCTTTCGCTTCGATATCTCTTTTCGCCAACTTCCTTCCCTGCCTCAACTCCCTCTGCTCATCTTGTTTCTTCCCATTTTCTTCTCTTGCATCCCTCGCTTTTTTCTCTCCCTTTCCCTTTGCCGCCAGCTCTTGTTTTCTCTTCTCTTTCCTTCATTTTGTGCAAGTTAAAAGTTCTTCTTTAGCAGCGTCATCTCCATAATTGTTGTTGTTGTACTTGTTTTTGTTGCCATCGTAATC